>CM060354.1:55533582-55696082 GCA_030545235.1 Helianthus tuberosus | reverse complement strand
CTTTAGGTTATTTCTAGACTATTAACTAATTAGGTTAAAATTCCTAGTTAGTAAATTCTCGTTTATTTATACCTTACTAATTCCAATTTAAGGTTTTATATTTTCGGGGTGTTACAAGTCCACCCCCCTTAAAAAGGGTTTCGTCCCCGAAACCGTAGTACGTACCAAATAAAGTAGGGTGCAGACGTCGCATCTCCTCTTCGGACTCCCACGTAGTGTCCGAACCTTTCCTATGCTCCCATTTGACTTTGACTTGATCAATTTGTTTATTTCGTAAATGTTTGACCTTTCGGTCCAAAATCTCCACCGGTCTCACCGCATAATTCAGACTATTATCCACTTCGATATCATCGTAATGGATATAGGCCGTTTCGTCTGCTAAGCACTTTCTTAATTGTGACACGTGAAACGTGCCATGTATCCCACTCAGTTCCTCCGGTAACTCAAGGCGGTAAGCCACTTTGCCAACCCTTCCGATAATTTTAAATGGCCCAATAAACCTCGGGCTTAGCTTCCCCCTTTTTCTGAATCTAATAACGCCCTTCCAAGGGGAAACTTTTAGCATGACCATGTCGCCAACCTGGAATTCGATTGGCCTTTTCCTTTTATCAGCATACGCCTTTTGTCTGTCTTGAGCTGCTTTCAAATGTGCCCGAACTATATCGATCTTTTCATTCGTGGCTCGTACTATATCTTGGTGGGCGAGTTCACGTGGACCCACTTCACCCCAACATACCGGGGTTCGACACTTCCTACCGTAAAGCATTTCGTATGGTGCCATCTTAATACTAGATTGGTAACTGTTGTTATACGAAAACTCGACTAACGGTAGGTGAACATCCCAACTGCCTCCAAAGTCGATTATACACGCCCGTAGCATGTCCCCCAATGTTTGTATCGTTCTTTCACTTTGTCCATCCGTTTGAGGATGGTACGCAGTGCTAATGAACAATTTGGTCCCCATTTGCTCTTGGAAATCCCGCCAGAAATTCGAAGTAAACCGGGTATCCCTATCAGACACGATGGACACCGGCACCCCATGACGGGCTATGATTTCATTGGTATAAACTTCTGACATCTTTTCTGACGTATAAGTCTCACGAATCGGAATGAAGTGAGCACTTTTCGTCAATCTATCCACCACTACCCATATGGCATCAAAACCACGATTCGTCTTAGGCAACTTGGTTAACAGATCCATTGTAATATGTTCCCATTTCCAGACCGGAATTTCTAACGGTTGGAGTTTGCCGTATGGTTTCTGGTGCTCCGCCTTGACTTGTAAATATGTCAAGCATTTTTCCACATACTTCGCCACGTCCCTCTTCATTCCGGGCCACCAATAATTTTGTTTCAAATCATTGTACATTTTGGTTGCACCCGGATGAATTGAATAACGGGATTTATGAGCTTCATTAAGTAGAAGCGCCTTCACTCCACAAGTATGTGGGACCCATATTCTTCCGGATCGAGTCTTCAACCCGTTATTCCCATCCGACAAATCTTTCAACTGACCGATGATTCTTTCTTTCTTCCTTCCAATTCTCTTCTTTCATTGCTTCTAATTGCGCCCCTCGAATACGTTCAAGTATACCCGAGGTCACCACGAGTTGCATCGATCTTACTCGTATTGGGACATAATCCGCCTTTCTGCTCAAAGCATCCGCCACCACATTAGCCTTTCCGGGGTGATAATGTATTTCACAATCGTAGTCTTTTACCGTTTCTAGCCATCGCCTTTGTCGCATATTTAACTCCTTCTGATCGAAGAAGTATTTCAAGCTCTTGTGGTCGGTGAATATGGTGCACTTTACTCCATACAAGTAGTGCCTCCATATTTTTAATGCAAATACTACCGCAGCCAACTCGAGATCGTGTGTGGGATATTTCTTCTCGTGTATCTTCAATTGTCTCGAGGCATAGGCTATTACCTTGCCCCGTTGCATCAACACGCAACCAAGCCCCGATAGTGAAGCATCCGAATAAATCACCATATCTTCGAATCCGTCCGGCAATGTCAAAACCGGAGCTCGAGTTAACTTTTCTTTTAGCGTTTGAAACGCTTTTTCTTGATCGACACCCCAAATGAACTTTTCTTTCTTTCGTGTTAGCTTTGTTAGCGGTGACGCAATCTTGGAGAAATCTTGAATGAATCTCCTATAATATCCCGCAAGTCCCAAAAAGCTTCTTATTTCCAAAGGGTTCTTCAGGGGATTCCATTTTGACACAGCTTCGATCTTGGACGGATCCACCAATACTCCGTCGGCACTTATGACGTGGCCAAGAAATTGTACCTCTCGTAGCCAAAAGGCACACTTAGAGAATTTCGCATACAGCCTTTCTCGTCTAAGTGTCTCTAACACTTCTTGTAAGTGGTGTGCGTGTTCGGCTTCACTTTTCGAATACACCAATATATCATCGATAAACACGATGACCGACTTATCCAACATTGGCTTGCAAACCCGGTTCATGAGGTCCATGAAAGCCGCGGGCGCGTTTGTTAGCCCAAATGACATCACGAGAAATTCGTAATGTCCGTATCTCGTGCGGAAAGCCGTCTTCGGCACATCTTCTTCTTTGACCTTTAGTTGGTGATACCCCGACCTAAGGTCAATTTTTGAAAACCAATTCGCGCCTTGTAGTTGGTCAAATAAGTCATCTATCCTCGGGAGCGGGTATCGGTTCTTTACCGTGAGTTTGTTTAACTCCCGGTAATCGATACACATGCGCATGCTCCCGTCTTTCTTTCTCACAAACAACACCGGTGCGCCCCAAGGAGACACACTCGGCCTTATAAATCCCTTGTCAAGCAAATCTTGGATTTGGGACATCAACTCTTGTAATTCCGACGGTGCAAGTCGGTACGGGGCTTTTGCTACGGGTTTTGCGCCCGGAATCAATTCGATCCCGAACTCTACTTCCCGTTCAGGCGGTATCCCCGGTAAATCCCCCGGAAACACATCTTCATAATCTCGCACTACCGGTACGTCTTCAATCTTTCGTGATTCTTTTTCGGGCTCATTAGCGTATATCATGAATGCCTTGCATCCTCGCTTCATAAACTTGTGAGCTTTCAACATTGTGCACACTATAGGGTTGCCTCCCTTTTCACCATAAATGGTAACGTGTTTCCCGCTCGGAGATGTTAGTTTTATCTCCTTACGAAAACACACGACCTTTGCATGGTGTTGAGATAGCCAATCCATCCCAACGACTACTTGAAATTCTCCCATTGACATCGGGATTAGATTTATCAAATATTCTTCGTCGTCAATGCTCAGTTTACAGTTTTCACATACATCACAAACAATAAAGCTCTTGTTATTACCTATCTCTACTTCTAAAGGCACAGGTAATTTTGTTAGAACAAATGAAGGATGTCGAATAAATCCATATGAAACAAAGGATTTATTCGCACCCGTATCAAATAACACGCGTGCAGGAATCGAATTTACAGAAAATATACCTGAGACCACGTCAGGTTCAACCTTCGCTTCTGCGGCGGTCAATTGAAAAGATCTTGCCTTTGCTTTTGGGGCTTCACCTTTCTGGTTCTGCTCATCCTTCTTTCCAACCAGTTCCGGGCATTCTGACTTTTTGTGACCCATTCGATAACAACTGTAACAAACCGTCACTTTCTCCGGGAACGATATAGCCATATGTCCCGTTTTCTTGCATATGGGACAAGGCTTATCCTTGTAACGGCATTCGCCCTTATGACCCTTTCCGCAGATTCTGCAACTTGGTAACCCGCCTTTCGTATCGGATTTCTTTGCGGTTTCATTTGTTCGTGCCTTCTTAGTAGGGCTTGGGTTTACATCTTGTGCTTTCCGTTCACCCCGTTCAATGCTCTTTTTCAGTTCGATCTCCCTTTCCCGAGCAGCGTTTATGATCTCGGTAAGGGTCTCGTATTTTGAAGGGGTGATAAATTCCCTATACTCAGCACTCAACATGTTATGGTAGTAGTATATCTCTTGTTCTTCATTTGTCACTAGATCATCACAAAACTTCATCTTATCCATAAACGTTGCCGTAATCTTGTCTATGGTCTCACCCTTGTGCCTAAGTTGCATGAACTCCTCCTTGATTTTATTCATAACCGCCTTGGGGCTATGATGCTTAAGAAATGGCGTCTTGAATTCTTCCCAAGTCATGACCTTAGCAGCTTCAATACCGATCTCTCTCTTTTTGTTATCCCACCAATCTTTCGCTTGACTCCTTAGTTGACCCGTACCATAGGCTACGTAGTCTTCTTCGTCACAATGGGTTCTCTCGAATACCCCTTTGATGTCACTTAGCCATCGTTGGCACACTATTGGGTCAACCTCCCCATTATATATTGGTGGTTTACAGGCCATGAATTCCTTGTATGAACAAGGCTTTCGTCCTCCATGCTTTTCCTTTGCTAAATTTGAATCATCTTCCAATTTCTTGATTCTCTCTTCTACTATTGATAAAACTGTGTTTTGAATTTTATCAATAAAGCCCGCCAAACTGTTTTCGATCGCCTTTCCAACCTCTTCGGCAATCACTTCCCTCATTTGTTCGGTGACTCTTGGCACCACATTATCATTACCTCCATCTGCCATCTTTATTTCTGAAATGTTTACATAAGTTGTTAAACATTCCATTTATAACACATGCTTTACTTGTTTTGATTCAATCAAGTTCACAACTTGATTTAATCGTTCTTGTTTTGATTCAATCAAGTTCATAACTTGATTTAATCGTTCTTGTTTTGATTCAATCAAGTTCATACCTTGATTTAATCGTTCTTGTTTTGATTCAATCAAGTTCATAACTTGATTTAATTGTTCTTGTTTCATGCATTTCTTGTATTTGAGTGAGCTTACACACTCTTTTCATGCATATTTGTACATTTCTCATTCTATACGTAATACATAATTTATTAACAAAATAAGTTAATTCTTACCGGACGATCGATCAAGCTTGAACCGAACACTTACTGACAACCTTGAGCTCTGATTACCAACTTGTAACACCCTCAAAAATTTACTTGAATATATGTATAATTTTATACAAAAGATAATATTAACATAAGTTTCAGAATTATCATAAACCTTAGTCAACTAGTGACTAGGTTGGAACATTCAAAAGTTGTTTGAGAAATTGTTTACAACCCATGAACAAAGTTTAAATAAGATTAAAATATAGCGGAAGCTTCAAAAGTCGTGTTCGGTTCTTCAAAAGTTGCTTGATCGTCATCCAGAATTTTGAGTACCTAAGACTACAATGTTTACATAAACATTTATGTTAGAATAGTCAGAATATTACTTGTTCAAAACTACGATCGAAATGAAATTTAAAATTTTCAATTTCACAAAGTTTATAAAAGTTTAGACCCTACCGTAACTTACGGTTCCACCGTAAGTTACGGTGGTCAATGTTCAATAAGTGTCCACCGTAAAGCCGTAAACTCTTACCGTAACTTACGGTAGTACCTGGAATTTTATGTTTTGTTTTGTTTGTTCATTACACCAAGACCCCAACTCTCGGATTTCAGTTTTCTATGTTACCGATACATTAAAACCTCGTATTTCTAATATGTTATATAATATTCAAAATCAACAATCAGTCTATCATAATCCGGAGCATTAACCATGCCTTACTTGATTATCCGACCCGTTTGGCTCGTCTACGGAAATCCTTCCTTTTTGACGACTACCAACGAGTTCTAACCAACCTTTGACCAAATATTCAATATAGCGATATCATCGCTTTAATTCATAGCAACCTTTATTCTAAAATTCAACTATGCATATTACAATGATCTAAATTTACTTAATGTAACGGGTCAAGTTACATACCTTAGCGTACGCCCTTCAACCGCGAATCACCACCGGCTTGTCCACTCGACGTTCCGGTATCTTTTCCTATAGAGTTCAATTCTAGACGTGTTTAGAACTCTCTTTAGACCTCACTTCGCATAACATACCGAAACATCATAATTATGCGTTAAAGCTTTAAATATCTATTTTTAAGCCTTCTTTGAGGCATTTTCACAAACACCTTAAAGGCAGATTTATCACAAGATTATATGACAAGTTCCTAGCTTATCATTTAGCCCTAATTTCACTTCAATCAACATTTTACATGATTGTTAGCTTCTAGATTTCTGAATTCACTTCCAAATCGTCAAATTACACAAAATCAACATCCAATATCCTAGTATTCATCAATTTACTCATAACCCATTAATCACATACAATGGTGTTCATAGATTCACCAAAATTTCCTATGATTTCAACTTCTATTGGTCTGGGGTTTGTTCCTAGACACTATAGTTGTTCTTCAATCATCACAACATATACATGCAACCCTAATTCAGATTTTTCCAATTTTCATGAGAATTTCAAGTTAAGAGTTTTTGCTAAATTTTACATACCTTGTAATCCTCTTGCGATGAGGATCACGATTCTAAGCTCGGATTTTCGTTTGGACCAGATTTGCTCCTCCAATTTGAGAATTTTAGTAGAATTCTAGGTTTTGTTGAAGATGGGTGTCGCCCCCATGTTGTTCTGGTCGACCAGAGCTCCAAAGTGGGGTGTTTGGTTTATGTTTTATTTGTTTATTAAAATTCAAGTTTCAATTTTAACAACCTAAACCCCTCCACTTTGATCAACATTGATTTTAGTTACTTTTAACCCTACTTTAGGTTATTTCTAGACTATTAACTAATTAGGTTAAAATTCCTAGTTAGTAAATTCTCGTTTATTTATACCTTACTAATTCCAATTTAAGGTTTTATATTTTCGGGGTGTTACACTTACAGTTAGTTGTATTAATAAAATAAGTCTTTCCTTATAAGTTGGTTATAGTCGTGTATGATGCATCCTTATCTGGGTGTGGTGTCACAGGTAATATTACACACACAAGAAAATATTGTTGAAACACGGAATCACCGTCGGGATGATTGGACCGCTTTCTCTGAGAGGATGGAGAATCACACATTGTTTTTCCTCTTGAACCTAGATCTGCAATGGAAAAGAGAGAAACATGGGGATGTAGAGATGGCCGGTAAGAGAAGAATCTCTTATTTCCAGCAACAAAAGTGTGACGGCTCCATATCTTGTGCCATAACCATGAGGTGAACACCTTTTTATATAGGAGATATGGGCCTCCCCTAACCTCAATGGGTCAGGCTCAGTTAGGGGATATCTCTACAAGCCCACAACCTAGCGTAGTGTAAACTACAACGCGCTAGGTTTCGCGAGTTAGTACGCAATAATAATAAATATTATAATAAAAGGCGATAAGTAACGGATATGTCCGGTCGTTCGGGTTGGGTATAATACCATACCCCATCAATTATGAAATTGTTATATAGAGAAACCTACCAAGAATGAACCTTTGATTATTCTGTTTCATCAAAATAAAATCCGCCAATCTATCTACTATAATAAAAGAAACCAATAAGTGACACGTGTCATTCATTGAAAGCGTCTACATTTGTAATTTCCTGTCTTTTCATACTTATCTTTTATCAATTAATTAAATAATAAATAATCAATTAATATTACATCTTATCTTACTTTGAATGTCGGATAGAATTATTTTATTTTTTCTAATAATATATTATCTTCAAATTTAAGTTATAAATTAAAGACATTTTTTAAATAATAACACAAAACAATAATCTTAAACTTAAAAAAAAAACAATAATACGCACATATAAAAAATTTAAAGTACAAACAAAATATACAAAATAACTTATTAGACGTTAGATCAAACTTAAAAAAAACATTAATTAGGAAGAGAAGCTAATAATATTTTTTTTTTGAATTTTCAAATTGGGGTTCTAATCAATTCGAATTAAGCTTAACCAAGTTTGTGATTTGATTCGAATTAAACCGAACCAAATTTATGATTTTTTTAACGAATCCAATAGCATATTATTTAGTATACAAAATTGCATTTATTTAACTCGTGTAATACATGGTGTTTTTAAAGATATAACTTTTTTTTATTATTTAGTATATATTCGCCCCACTTGTAGTATACAAGGTTACAAAATTACATTTATTTAACCCGTGTAAACACAGTGTTTTTAAAGATATAATTTTTTAGTATATATAATTTGATTTATTCAACCCGTACAATACACGGATTTTTATTATTTGGTATATAAAATTATATTTATTCAGTACAATACATAGGGTTCTTAGAGATATTTTTTTTATTATTTAATATATAAAATTACATTTGTTCAACTCGTGTAATAAACGAGATTTTTAAAGAATAACTGTTTTAATTTAGTATATAAAATTACATTTATTCAACCCGTGTAATGCACGGGGTTCTAACCTAGTAAATACATTAAACAACATTGTCACACCCCAACCGATGGCGGAATCATCGGGGCGCGACACTAGGCGAATCAGATTGCTCAAGAGAATCCATAACAACTATATTGCGATAATATTTATTACATTCGTTATCCCATACTAACAAATAATACAATCACATAAGTTATCACAGATTTCTTGTCCTCCCGAACAATACAAATCCGATAACCTAGATTTTTGTTGAGTTTCTATACTTCCTAGCTTCATTTGAAATAGCCTGCGATCTAGCCTGCAACATACGTTAAAATATTTGTAAATACAAAAGTATTGGCGAGTATACAGGTTTGATATGAATAGCGTAATAGATTAAAAATGTGTTGCGAATTTTCCACATGCATAAACGTAACACACGACATATATACTCACAAGACTGATACTACCAACTAAGTCCTCGATGCTCGAATATGCGATGGCAAACTAGACCCCGTCGAGCGCAATAGTACTATACTAGTCGTGGTGGGACATCGCGAGTATAAGTCCTAGCACATATGCAACTAGCATCACGTATATCTATGCGTAACAGTTATTCGCAAGTGATAATTCGATTGTTTGAATAATCCGTTTGACAAGTTCGATTTGTTAGGAACGTATGTTACACCCAAAATGCGATTAAAAGGGGTTTAAGTATACTCACAATGCGTATTTAGCGAGGGCACAATTTGATTGGATCGGTCAAGAGTTCGTCTGCGTTGAACATTGAATGGTATTGTAAACGATGCATGGTTTAAGCGGAAAGTAGTATTGTATGGCAGTTATCCAGTCTGATAGTGCTCATCTGATCGGATGACCTCATCCGGTCGGATAACCCATCCGGTCGGATAACATGTTCAATGGGTCGGATGACTTGTTGATTGGGTCGGATGACAGTCATCCGGTTGGATGACATGCTATCCGATCGGATGGCATGTGGTCCGTTCGGACGACATGTTGTCCGGTCGGACGACACGTCTGTTTTAACGTCCCGATCAACTGTTTTTGAGTGTTTTTGGAAGAAATGCGTGTGGTTTCACTGAGATGTTGCGATATCGTTTTAAACAATGATATTTTATCAGATTCGACCCGTTCTAACGGCCGGGAACCACCCCGTTCCATCAGATCTGGCCGTTCTTGACGACTTTTCATGTTTAACCCGAAATCGTACCGTTCTTTGATTGGATACATAGCTTTTAGGTGAGGTTTGTTATCGAAACATGTGGAAATCACCCAGATCTGAGTCGTTTATGGTGGGTTGAGGTCACACTTTGAAGTTCATATGAACTCTTGGTGACATCACCTTAAAACACCTCAAATCAGTAGATTTCACGGTTAAAAATTGAATTTTAAAAGACAGAATGATGTAGAATTGAGTGTAGATCATAGAAGTACAAGTTTTAGGTTGAAATCTTACCGGAGTCGCGAGGAATCGAGAGAAAAGGGTCCAAGAGTGTGCTTGGTCGAGTGGGAGTTGTCACATCACTTGAACAGTGATGTTGTAACACCTCGAAAATTCATTTTCAATAGAATAACGACACGTGTCATGTAAGACAAAAGTGATATAAACCCGGGTATAATTAAAGATGTATGGCAGGATTTAAAAGTGTCGTCATGTTAATTTTTACCTCTGAACGACCTCGTTATGAATCCCTAGACCCTAGCATATATTACACACATCTAATATACCTTCAATCCAGTGAATTGTTGACAATAATTGAATTCAAAGTGCAAGATAGGATCCTATGGAATTTCTACGGTTAACCTTCGTTTATGGCACTTTTAAAAGAATCCAAGTAAACATATCAAAGTGGTAGGGTATATAACTGTTCAAGGCACATTTTAGAGGCCCCTTACTGAAAAATAATATCCCAAATTCGAAACCCACGAGTTGCCCCTTCAAATCCTGAAAGAACAAACATTTTTGGTTTCTGCAAAAGGCTTGCGCACCGCAAGCACAACCCTTACGGTGCGCAAGGGATTGCCAGCGACTGAAAACGGGGTTGTTTGCTGTTTAAACGCAATAACTGACTTATATTCGATTTTCCTCATATTTGGACGACCCCTAAATGACTCCTAGACACTAGGGACACTTGTGGATGAGTTGTGGTCAGTTGTAGCCTTGCATGTCAACAATCTAGTGGGTTTGAATCACTATATAAAGTCCCACATGTTGGCAACATTGATCATTCATTCCCATTTGCATTCCTGATCATTTCTGGAGCTCAAGTGCAATTCCAAATCATCTCTGGTCATTCATAGGACTCTTGTAAGTATGTCTGATCTTCCTTAGTTAAGTTCTTGCTTAGTTTTAGCTTAAAAGTCAAACCGTCGTAATTAACGGTTGACTTAACGATTAATCACTAATGGTCCATTGATTAGTCGAATTGAAAGTAGTTATAAGTTGGTAATTATGTGGGCAATAAACCCTTAAAAGGGTACCCTCTGATTCCCACTCTAACTAGGTCAAATGTCGGGTCAAACTTGTTATTAAAAAGTCAACAGAATGCTTAATTTACAATTTATGCATAATTAGCAATGTAGAACCCATACAACCTATTTGATCATTAATATAACTTGGTAATGAATGTAAGAACATGTCTAAACATGTTCAACCCGACAATTTTCAGTAGAGACCCGGTTCGGAACCGAAAGTCGCATAATTTGACTTTTGCTTTGACTTTCAGTTCTGACCCGTTTAAGCATATTTTAGAAATTCCTTAGAGCTCTAATAGGACCAGGTTACATGCTAGTATAACCCTCTGTGATTATACACCTCGGATCATTAGTTATCCGATTAATACGCATGTTTCCGTTAATTGCCTATATGTTGACCATTATGCCCTTTTCACCATAAAACGTGATTTTTGAAAATGTAAAAGAGTAGAAACCTTAGTTTATGAATTATAAACTTGCACCCAAAATTTGACATCAGTTTGAGGTGTAGATTGAGAGTTATGCTCATTAGCGTAATTAGAAAGCTTATTAGCGATTAAACGACATAATTAGCGTATAGCCTATTTAAACCCACTTTTTTATATCAAACTCTTTACCCACTGATATAATATATTATTTTGGGATTTTTGAAGATTTTTAATTAATTTTAGGCTGAGCATAACATAGAGTCGTAAGTTTAATCCAGTAATTGTCGGTTTTGCCCTTACGGGCCATAAAATGAGTTTTACATATATTTTTGACCCCAAACCTTTTGCTACTGATTTTAAATGATAAATATATTATTTTAAGCCTTTTGGAATAATAAAAATATCAGCTTTCTATATAGAACCCGGAAACGGCTTCTAATCGCCTAATTAAGCGTTTTTAACGCATAGTATGTACTAGAACTATTTTAAACATACAAAGGTTGATACCTACTGATATTTGAGGTAAATTATAATATGTTAACAGTAAGCAAAAGTTGTTTAACTCAGACTTCAGTTTTGAGCTTTTCGGCTTATGTGAAATTACCAAAATGCCCCTACGGTGCATAGTTTGGTTATAACTGATAAATTTCACATATATACTTTACCCTACTGTTATAACTTAGTAAATTGAGTATTTTTGCTGATTATATCAGCCCTGTAACTCAGGTTAATACTTAAACTCTTTTATAACCTTATAAATGACCAAACTACCCCTACGGGGCATAGTTTGTGTTTAAATTCATTTCGGGCATAATAAAAGACATCTTACTGATGTCACAACATATTTGAAGCATATTAACTTAGAAAACCTGTATATGGCTCTTACGGATACCCGTTACGCTTATTACGCGTTCGGTTTATGTAACTAGTTTGCATAAATTAGCCGAAACGGGTCAAACCTTATCGGTTTTATCTCAAAATCCAGAATGTGTATGAAATACCCATATTAAGCAAGTCTTCAAAATTGTCGGGTCTAAATCACATTCTATTCCGGTCTTCGCTTAATCGTGCGTACGAACCGTATCTTTGAAACTAACTGGTCTAAGCTTAAGCTTAATTAAAGACCCGTTAGGATTCTAATAGGTTATTATAAACCTTCGTTCCAGATTAGGAGGACCAGTAAAAGCTACTTGCATTTGCTTATTGTGATTATTACTTTGCTCAGGTAAATACTTTTAACTTATTTTCCCTATACGGGCTTGGGTTACGGTATATAAAATACCGCTTGGTCGGGCATTAAATCTTCCATCGTTTGGTGGTTAATTAAATAATTTAATCGGCCCGTTTAAATATGTTTTGTTTGCTTAAAGCCTTTGGGGGGTTAATGACCATGTCCCGGATATCCTTGGCATCATTTTACGAAATGGCCACGACCTAAGCGCGGAGTGTAGGCGTACACTCGTCAGTGCATAAATAGTTGATGTGGGGTGTCTGTTGATCTTTAACCCGACACGCTCCGGGCTACTGAACGCATAAGGAACATGTAATTCTTTTACAAGATTATATATTTAAATAATTATCCCAAGTTATAAAATGTTTATGCCACGTGCATCCAAATCAATTTTTAATCATTTTTAAAATGAGTCAGTTGATTGTATTTACCAGTGTAAACTGACGTATTTTCCCAAAAAGATTAAATGCAGGTACTAAGCGTAATAGGCTGGATTTCTCCTTAGCATCAATAGAAGTCTCGCAAGCTTAAGATGCCTAAAGTCTGTTGAACTATTGTTTCCATATTAATTTCGATCCGTCTGTGGATTAAATTTCAACTGTTGTGATACTCGATATTACAATATTATATTCGGTTGAAATATATCTTTCATTTGCTTCCGCTGTGCATATTAAATATTGTGTTGTTTGACTATTATGTTGCCAACCACGTCACGATACTCCCCCACCGGGCCCACCGGTGACACGTGGAAATCGGGGTGTGACAGGTTGGTATCAGAGCCAACATTGAGTGAATTAAACACTAGTCTTTTGTGTTTAATCTCAATGACACAATTGCACATTTCTAAACTTTCGAGTCTAGACATATAACATAGGACAAATTCTATTTTGTTTTGTGTTGTCCTTTATTTTATATATATTCTTGTTGTTATCTCATATTATATTGACAGGATTAAAAATGCCGCCAAGATTCTTTCGACGAAGAGGAAGAGGCAAGGGGCCAATCACCGCCCCCAATGACAACGAGGCTGGGCCTTCGCATATGCGAGCTCCTTCCGCCACTGCGAGTGCTGACCCTAGAGGAAACCGGAGGAACCTTTTTGAACCAGCTAGACGATCTGTTTCACACAGTTCGACACCTCCCATTCATAACTCTTATGGGCCACAATCGGAAAATGAGCCCGATAACCCTCAACCTTCCTATATACCCCTTCAGCGATCCTTATCGCACAATTCTTTTGGAGACCCCACACCTGTCTTCAGGGGCCGGTTTAAACCGGCCAATTACATACAAGAACCAGTGGGTTTTAATCCATTGGGGCCAGAGGATCATTTCTCTGGCGATCATGCGGAGGATATGGACGAGGACACGGATCTCGTCGAACCTGCCAGTGGTACACCGAACCATCCCATCGAGATCTCGGATGGATCTTGTTTCCACGGATCACCCTATGGTGGTCCAGACAGCTTTCAAGCACGGTTTAACCGGTGCGAGTGGTATTTTACACCCTCGCATCATTCGTCGCCTCATCAATAGCAGCAGCAGCAAGATCCCTCTGTGGATTCACGATTTGTGGCAGTCACGCCACCGCCTCCGCCACCACCAGTTAATCAGGCACCTCCACAACCGCCGAGGCGCAGAAGGACAGGCGCGCGAATGTCCACGCATGGAGGAGACTTCCATTTTAGCTCTCCCCGTCAATCAAGTGGCAGTCATTACCCGCCACTTCAGGAGGACCCACAAATGGGCGGACCTTCGCACCCAGTTGCACCGCAGCCACCACCGATGGGTTTTGATAACCCGATTTCGACATACACGGGTCCCATGGCGTATAACCCGTTTGAGCAACCGGTGCACACCAACTACAACTACGCCGAAGCCGATCCATACTTGGTAACGGCCAACTATAACACCCATCATCCGGAAGGACCGTATGGAGATCCTTGGGGAGTAGGGTACCCAACTCATGGGTACCAAATACCTGCAAGACCTATAATCAGGCAAGCCACGGTTTTCCCCACCTGAAAGGGAAGAAATTCTTCAGAGGTTGGACCAAGTGGAGCGAGACTTTCACAGAGACCGTAGGGAGCGACAAACTTTCTTCCAAGGATTGACAAGCCTAATAAAAGGGAAGAACAAGAAGGACCATTGAATCCTTCCACTGTTGTTGTAATTTTCCTTGTACCAGTTAAGCCCCTGCGTGGGCCTGTCTTGATGTATAAACCCCTGCGTGGGTATGTTTGTTTGTTTTGACCCCTGCGTGGGTCTATCTTTCTGTTAACCCCTACGAGGGTATGTTGTTGTTCAAGTCCCTGCGTGGACTATTATGTTGTTAAGCCCCTGCGTGGGTAAATTTCTGCTTAAACCCCTGTGTGGGTGATTTGTCTATTTAAAAGTCCCGTTTAGGGCGATATGTAATCTTTTAATGAATTAATGGAATGTAAGTTTATAAATTTCATTTTTTTGCTATTATATGCATAAATAAAATATATATGAAATAAATAAATTAAGATCATTCCTTTTAAAAATAATCTGCCTACTTTAAATATTAACTAAGGATCTTAGAGGTATAACCTAGCCGGCATGTCATTTTAAGACCTGGCCAAGATGGTGGAACCTGTTAAAAAGATTCAAATCCCAGTTAACATCTGAAAACATGTTAACGCTCCTGGCAGATGTGATTCGTTAAAATCACACACGTCATTCTTATATAAGGATTCTTCAAAAGATTCCTAACCCAACTTAATGATCTCTGAATCATGGGTTAAATCATCAATTAAGATGATCATATTTTGACCATACGTGGTAATATGGTGCCTACGGGCCCTGCTCATTTCCATATGAGCCAAAAGACAGTGGTAGCGATGACTCCCTGTCAGAAAAAGGTAATGAACTATGTTCAAACCTTCATGCCTTGATTCTCTGAAATTATGGCTTATAATTTAAAAATTGTCCCTGTGACTAGGCCTTATGTGCTAATATATACTGTTATTGTTTATAATTAGGATAAATTATAATAGAAATCCTAAATAAATGTGAATAATAAATTAACCAAATATGGTCTCTGTTTACCATGGTTAATGAATTACCCTAAGGGGCAATTCCATAATAAACTCTCCAATAAACTATTGTCATTGTCTTATGCAACAGTTCAAATTTAAAATGGCTGACTCGGACGAAATTAATAGTCACCCAGTGGAGAATAATGATAACGCCCGAATTACTTTAACGGGTGCTGAACTGAAAGCGTTAGTAGACGGCGCAGTTACAAAGGCCTTAGAGCGGCAGTATGAAGAGTATAGTGGGACTTGAAGTAGGACCCTATCTACACCGCATTCAAAGCCACCTTCCAAGAAGGAAGAACCCAAGAAAGATGATGATAGACTCTCCTCAAACCACCACAGTGCTCCATCTCAGCAGATTGTACTAAATCAAGAACCCCGTAACAAGGGTTGCTCCTATAAATACTTTGTTTCATGTAAACCCAGGGATTTCACTGGGGAAAAAGGAGCCATTGACTACATGACGTGGTTAGATGAGATGGACATGGTAGTGGATATCAGCGGGTGTGCTGAGAGGGATATAGTCAAGTTTGTGTCACAATCGTTTAAAGGCGAGGCCTTAACCTGGTGGAGATCACTGATTCAAGCCACTGGGAAGATCCCATTGTACAACATGTCATGGGAGCAATTTGTTGCCCTAATCAGGGAAAATTACTGCCCTCAGCACGAGGTAGAGAAGATAGAGTCTGACTTCCTGTCGTTGGTTATGCAGAATCTTGACTGCCAAGCTTACCTCACGCGCTTCAACACAATATCCCGGTTGGTTCCGTATCTGGTGACCCCGGAACCAAAAAGAATAGCTCGTTTCATCGGGGTTTATCCCCGGAAATAAAGGCAAGCGTAAAGGCCTCTCGGCCAGCTACCTTCAGATCAGTAGCTGACATATCCTTGTCACTCACACTCGACGCGGTCAGACAAAGATCGCTGAGGAACAAGGATGCTGAGAAAAGAAAACGTGAAGATGACAATTCACGTAGGTCAAACAAGAAGTACCGAGGGAGCAACGACCACAAGAAGGGGTCAGAATCAAAGAAGGATGGGCACCAATCTGGTGATAAGCCCAAGTGCAAAATCTGCAAGAAACAACACTTTGGGAAGTGCAGGTTGGAATCAAACTCGCAGACTCAGTCGAGAACTTTTGCTTGTGGTATATGCAAGTCCAAGGAACACAAGACCTTGGATTGCAAAAAGCTGAAGGATGCAACGTGCTACAGTTGCAATGAGAAAGGACACATTAAAACCAACTGCCCTAAATACGCCAAGAAGCCTGAAGAGGCCAAGAAGACCAATGCCAGGGTCTTTAGGATGGATGCGAAGGAGGCTGTGCAAGATGATAACATAATCACAGGTACCTTTCTCATAAATGATGTCTATGCAAGAGTACTTTTTGATTCAGGCACTGATAAGTCTTTTGTAGATAACAAGTTTTGTGAATTGTTGAAATTGCCTGTTAGAACTTTAAGTGTAAAGTATGAGGTGGAATTGGCAGATGGCACCATAGAAACCGCCTCAACCATATTAGATGGATGTTTCATATCCATTAAGGACCACTCTTTTCCTTTGTCCCTACTTCCTTTGAAGTTAGCCGGTTTCGACATCGTGTTAGGCATGGACTGGTTATCTCATAACCAGGCCCAAATTGTCTGCAATAAGAAGCAAGTGGTGATCAAGACTCCATCTGGTGAACCACTTACCATTCAAGGAGATACCCGGTATGGACTGCCTGAGCAAGTGACTATGCTCAAGGCCTCGAGATGTTTGACGAAGGGTTGTGTCATCTACATGGCACATGTTACTATTGATGAGCCGAAACCCAAGATGGAAGACATCCCTGTCATTTCTGAGTACCTTGAAGTGTTTCCTGAAGAACTACCTGGTTTACCACCAGATAGGCAAGTCGAATTCAGAATTGACATCATCCCTGGAGCAGCACCTGTTGCTAGAGCGCCTTACAGATTAGCACCAACAGAGATGAAGGAATTGAGAGCGCAATTAGATGAATTGCTAGCTAAAGGTTTTATTAAACCTAGTTCGTCTCCTTGGGGAGCACCAGTCTTGTTTGTCAAGAAGAAGGATGGATCGATGCGTCTGTGCATCGATTACCGTGAACTTAATAAGGTCACAATAAAGAATAGGTATCCTTTGCCCAGGATCGACGATTTGTTCGATCAATTGCAAGGGGCAAGTTATTTCTCGAAGATTGACTTGAGGTCAGGCTACCACCAACTGAAGGTTAGTGATGAAAACGTACACAAAACTGCGTTTAGGACTCGTTATGGTCATTACGAGTTCCTAGTGATGCCTTTTGGACTCACTAATGCACCGGCCGCATTCATGGATCTCATGAATCGCGTTTGCAAGCCGTACTTAGATAAATTCGTCATCGTTTTCATTGACGACATTCTTATTTACTCAAAGAACCAAGCTGACCATGAGAAACACCTTCGCTGTATTCTTAAACTTCTACATCATGAGAAGCTCTATGCCAAATTCTCTAAGTGTGAATTCTTGCTTCGAGAGGTCCAATTCCTTGGACATGTGGTTAGTGAGCGTGGTATCCAAGTGAATCCCGCTAAAGTGGAAGCAGTTATGAACTGGCAAGAGCCGAAGATGCCTACGGAGATTCGTAGCTTCCTAGGCTTAGCAGGATATTACAGGCGTATTATCTAAAATTTTTCAAGGATTGCTGCGCCCCTAACTTCGTTGACTAGGAAGAAAATAAAGTTTGATTGGGGCCCTAAGCAGCAAGAATCTTTCGATATCTTGAAGCAGAAGTTGAGCAACGCTCCTGTATTGACACTGCCTGAAGGTACCGAAGAATTCGTAGTTTACTGTGATGCATCACACACTGGCATGGGGTGTGTGCTTATGCAGAAGGGCAAGGTTATTGCCTATGCTTCGAGACAGTTAAAGGTGCACGAAAAGAATTACACCACCCATGACTTGGAGTTGGGTGCCGTTGTATTTGCACTGAAGCTATGGAGGCACTATTTATATGGAATCAAGTGTGTGATCTATTCTGATCACAAGAGCCTCCAGCACCTGTTTAATCAGAAGGATTTAAACATGAGGCAGCGCCGATGGATGGAGACGTTGAATGACTATGATTGTGAAATCATATACTATCCCGACAAGGCGAATGTAGTCACCGATGCCTTGAGTCGAAAGGAAAGGGTGAAACCCATCCGAATCAATGCCAAGAGCATTGAAATAAAGAACAGTTTGAACGAAAGGTTGTTAGCTGCACAGAAGGAAGCTGTGTTGGAAGCTAACTATCCTAACGAGAAACTAGGAGTAACTGAGGAGCAGTTATCTCTTAGCAAGGATGGAATCCTAAGATTAAATGGACGAATATGGGTTCCAATTTATGGAGGACTTCGGGATGTTATCCTCCAGGAAGCCCATAGTTCTAAATATTCCGTTCATCCTGGAGCTGATAAGATGTACCAGGATCTAAGGGCAAATTATTGGTGGATAGGCTTGAAGAAGTCTGTAGCCACCTATGTAGCTAAATGCTTGACATGTGCGCAAGTCAAAGCCGAGCATCAGAAACCGTCAGGTTTGCTACAACAGCCTGAACTCCCCACTTGGAAATGGGAAATGGTAACTATGGATTTTATCACCAAGTTACCTAAGACAAGGAAAGGAAACGATACCATATGGGTGATAGTTGATAGACTGACTAAGTCAGCACATTTCCTACCCATCAAGGAGACCTACAGCTCTGACATCTTAGCCCAATTATACGTTGATAAGATTGTAGCTTTACATGGCAAACCTGTGTCTATCATCTCTGACAGAGATACTAGATACACGTCACATTTTTGGAAAAGTTTCCAACAATCTTTGGGCACGCGTTTGAATTTTAGTACGGCTTACCATCCTCAGACGGACGGTCAGAGTGAGCGTACTATTCAGACTTTGGAAGACATGCTTCGAGCAAGCGTGATTGATTTGGGTGGTAGTTAGTATAACCACCTGCCGTTAGTCGAATTCTCCTACAACAATAGCTACCATACCAACATTAAGGCTGCGCCTTTCGAGGCCTTATACGGTAGAAAGTGTAGAACGCCCGTTTGTTAGGCGGAAGTTGGAGATGTCCAATTATCGGGACCAGAGATAGTCTTTGAAACGACGAACAAGATTGTCCAGATTCGTGACCGTCTCAAAGCTGCCCGGGATAGGCAGAAGAGTTACGCAGATCCAAAGCGTAAACCTATGAAATTTGAAGTTGGTGACAAAGTGTTGCTTAAAGTATCACCCTGGAAGGGAGTGATGCGATTTGGTAAGAAAGGCAAGCTAAGCACGAGATACATAGGACCATTCGAAGTTATCAAACGTGTCGGATCGGTTGCCTATAAGTTAAACTTACCTGAAGAGCTCAGTGGAATCCACAATGTATTCCACATCTGCAATCTGAAGAAGTGTTTCGCTGATGAATCACTGGTCATACCGCATACAGATGTGCATATAGAAGAGAGCTTGAAATTTGTTGAAAAACCTGTGTCGATCGAGGATCGACAGGTTAAGAAGCTTCGAAGGAAGCATGTGCCTATTGTAAAGGTAAAATGGGATGCCCGTAGAGGTCCTGAATACACGTGGGAGGTTGAGTCCACAATGAAAGAAAAATACCCTCATTTATTTCAGTAAATCTCGAGGTCGAGATTTCTTTTAAGGGGGTGAGGATGTAACACCTTGAAAATTCATGTTCAATAGAATAACGACACATGTCATGTAAGACAAAAGTGATATAAACCCGGGTATAATTAAAGATGTATGGCAGGATTTAAAAGTGTCGTCATGTTAATTTTTACCTCTGAACGACCTCGTTATGAATCCCTAGACCCTAGCATATATTACACACATCTAATATACCTTCAATCCAGTGAATTGTTGACAATAATTGAATTCAAAGTGCAAGATAGGATCCTATGGAATTTCTACGGTTAACCTTCGTTTATGGCACTTTTAAAAGAATCCAAGTAAACATATCAAAGTGGTAGGGTATATAACTGTTCAAGGCACATTTTAGAGGCCCCTTACTGAAAAATAATATCCCAAATTCGAAACCCACGAGTTGCCCCTTCAAATCCTGAAAGAACAAACATTTTTGGTTTCTGCAAAAGGCTTGCGCACCGCAAGCACAACCCTTACGGTGCGCAAGGGATTGCCAGCGACTGAAAACGGGGTTGTTTGCTGTTTAAACTCAATAACTGACTTATATTCGATTTTCCTCATATTTGGACGACCCCTAAATGACTCCTAGACACTAGGGACACTTGTGGATGAGTTGTGGTCAGTTGTAGCCTTGCATGTCAACAATCTAGTGGGTTTGAATCACTATATAAAGTCCCACATGTTGGCAACATTGATCATTCATTCCCATTTGCATTCCTGATCATTTCTGGAGCTCAAGTGCAATTCCAAATCATCTCTGTCGCTCATAGGACTCTTGTAAGTATGTCTGATCTTCCTTAGTTAAGTTCTTGCTTAGTTTTAGCTTAAAAGTCAAACCGTCGTAATTAACGGTTGACTTAACGATTAATCACTAATGGTCCATTGATTAGTCGAATTGAAAGTAGTTATAAGTTGGTAATTATGTGGGCAATAAACCCTTAAAAGGGCACCCTCTGATTCCCACTCTAACTAGGTCAAATGTCGGGTCAAACTTGTTATTAAAAAGTCAACATAATGCTTAATTTACAATTTATGCATAATTAGCAATGTAGAACCCATACAACCTGTTTGATCATTAATATAACTTGGTAATGAATGTAAGAACATGTCTAAACATGTTCAACCCGACAATTTTCAGTAGAGACCCGGTTCGGAACCGAAAGTCGCATAATTTGACTTTTGCTTTGACTTTCAGTTCTGACCCGTTTAAGCATATTTTAGAAATTCCTTAGAGCTCTAATAGGACTAGGTTACATGATAGTATAACCCTCTGTGATTATACACCTCGGATCATTAGTTATCCGATTAATACGCATGTTTCCGTTAATTGCCTATATGTTAACCATTATGCCCTTTTCACCATAAAACGTGATTTTTGAAAATGTAAAAGAGTAGAAACCTTAGTTTCTGAATTATAAACTTGCACCCAAAATTTGACATCAGTTTGAGTTGTAGATTGAGAGTTATGCTCATTAGCGTTATTAGAAAGCTTATTAGCGATTAAACGACATAATTAGCGTATAGCCTATTTAAACCCACTTTTGATATCAAAATCTTTACCCACTAATATAATATATTATTTTGGGATTTTTGAAGATTTTTAATTAATTTTAGGCTGAGCATAACATAGAGTCGTAAGTTTAATCCGGTAATTGTCGGTTTTGCCCTTACGGGCCATAAAATGAGTTTTACATATCTTTTTGACCCCAAACCTTTTGCTACTGATTTTAAATGATAAATATATTATTTTAAGCCTTCTGGAATAATAAAAATATCAGCTTTCTATATAGAACCCGGAAACGACTTCTAATCGCCTAATTAAGCGTTTTTAACGCATAGTATGTACTAGAACTATTTTAAACATACAAAGTTTGATACCTACTGATATTTGAGGTAAATTATAATATTTTAACAGTAAGCAAAAGTTGTTTAACTCAGACTTCAGTTTTGAGCTTTTCGGTTTATGTGAAATTACCAAAATGCCCCTACGGTGCATAGTTTGGTTATAACTGATAAATTTCACATATATACTTTACCCTACTGTTATAACTTAGTAAATTGAGTAATTTTGCTGATTATATCAGCCCTGTAACTCAGGTTAATACTTAAACTCTTTTATAACCTTATAAATGACCAAACTACCCCTACGGGGCATAGTTTGTGTTTAAATTCATTTCGGGCATAATAAAAGACATCTTACTGATGTCACAACATATTTGAAGCATATTAACTTAGAAAACCTGTATATGGCTCTTACGGATACCCGTTACGCTTATTACGCGTTCGGTTTATGTAACTAGTTTGCATAAATTAGCCGAAACGGGTCAAACCTTATCGGTTTTATCTCAAAATCCAGAATGTGTATGAAATACCCATATTAAGCAAGTCTTCAAAATTGTCGGGTCTAAATCACATTCTATTCCGGTCTTCGCTTAATCGTGCGTACGAACCGTATCTTTGAAACTAACTGGTCTAAGCTTAAGCTTAATTAAAGACCCGTTAGGATTCTAATAGGTTATTATAAACCTTCGTTCCAGATTAGGAGGACCAGTAAAAGCTACTTGCATTTGCTTATTGTGATTATTACTTTGCTCAGGTAAATACTTTTAACTTATTTTCCCTATACGGGCTTGGGTTACGGTATATAAAATACCGCTTGGTCGGGCATTAAATCTTCCATCGTTTGGTGGTTAATTAAATAATTTAATCGGCCCGTTTAAATATGTTTTGTTTGCTTAAAGCCTTTGGGGGGTTAATGACCATGTCCCGGATATCCTTGGCATCATTTTACGAAATGGCCACGACCTAAGCGCGGAGTGTAGGCGTACACTCGTCAGTGCATAAATAGTTGATGTGGGGTGTCTGTTGATCTTTAACCCGACACGCTCCGGGCTACTGAACGCATAAGGAACATGTAATTCTTTTACAAGATTATATATTTAAATAATTATCCCAAGTTATAAAATGTTTATGCCACGTGCATCCAAATCAATTTTTAATCATTTTTAAAATGAGTCAGTTGATTGTATTTACCAGTGTAAACTGATGTATTTTCCCAAAAAGATTAAATGCAGGTACTAAGCGTAATAGGCTGGATTTCTCCTTAGCATCAATAGAAGTCTCGCAAGCTTAAGATGCCTAAAGTCTGTTGAACTATTGTTTCCATATTAATTTCGATCCGTCTGTGGATTAAATTTCAACTGTTGTGATACTCGATATTACAATATTATATTCGGTTGAAATATATCTTTCATTTGCTTCCGCTGTGCATATTAAATATTGTGTTGTTTGACTATTTTGTTGCCAACCACGTTACGATACTCCCCCACCGGGCCCACCGGTGACACGTGGAAATCAGGGTGTGACAGATGTGACATGCTATTTATAGGCAAAAGAGGAGAATGGGGAGCTGGGTCGGATGGCCCATCCGTTCGGATGGCCACTCCGGCGCGGGGAGTTTCTCCGTTTCGATCGTTGCGGTAGTTTTTGGAGTACGCGCTTTCTATAGTTAATTTATATTATCATTATATATGTATATATATATATATATCACTAGGGGTCGTATTTACGTATCCATATTTCAAAGTTTCGATATAACAATCGGTTTTCGATTCGAGTATGCGATTACTAGCGACGTTTCACGGCCATCAAAGGAGGGTAGTATAGGTCCTTTTCCGATGTCCTCGTGAACGTTATTGAGTGTTGTGCCACAATGACTGACGGGGTACCACTTACTCGTATTGTCATCATCGTCACAACGACTGGAGCTATAGTACTTACCCGAGAGTCCTTGTTAGCGTTAGTTGTCCGCGTTTTGACACATCACAGCCACCGAGGAGGGTAGAATAGGTCCTCACTTTATGTCATCGTGAGTGTTAGTGTTTGTGATGTGATGTAGCGATAATGTATTGTGAAAATATGCGAATATCCTTCGAATAGCGATGTATGCGATATAGTTACATTATGATCCGAATCTCTGGTGCTAGGCATAACGAGTATAGCGAGTAGTAACAACGCACGAAAGTGCGGGTTGTTACAGTCTCCCCTACTTTAGGAAATTTCATCCCGAAATTAATCCCATAGGTAGGCTTCTGAGAGTTGATCCTACGTAAGTAGTGATATCGCGAGTTATTGACTGAGAGTTGGCAAGCAAGAGCGTTTTGAATAAGAGGGATCGATTGCGATAGCGAAAAGGCGACGTAAATAACAAGAGTGATATCCCTCAAGTTGGCGTTCCAAAGTACCTCGTGTCGCGAAGAATTCGTTAGTTCGATGCGATTGTAATTTTAAAGAACTTGAAAGGTTTCTCATGACGTAGGATTAACTTAGTCGATCGTTAACCAACGTTACAAGAAACGTTCGTTTTTAGATATTCAAAAGGAAATTTTGGATGGAAATCTTAAAAAATTTCCTTTTAACGTAAGGTCAACTGAGTCGACGTTAACCAATGTTGCAAGGAAGTTTAGGTTTTAAACATTTTAAGGAATTCGGAGGTGAAAACTGGGGTTACGAAAACTCTCCTATGACCTGGGCTCGAGCTGAACTCGATGTCGAACCAATGTCTTAAGAAGGATTTCGTTTTGTTAAAGAAAAGACGGGACTTATGAGACTTCCCTTAGGCATGGAGTTAAGCTGATTCGATGTTACCTCCACATTGTAAGGAAATTTCACTTGTCCAATGATTTTTAATAAAATTTTTATAAAAAGTCAGTTTTTAACAGTTTGAAAAGTAAATCAACATCGGCCCCACTTGGAACTTTCTCACGAAAGTTTGTTAATATGATTAAAACACTTATATATAGGAAGTACCAGCGGCATATCCACCATGTTTTTCCCATATTACTTCCGTTTCGTGAGGCGGTGTCATGTGTGCCGATGTGACACGGGTAGAATTGCGCTTACTTGGCCCAATCGATAGAAAGTCAGACCGTGTATAAGATAGGATTGAACATGTTAAACCTGTGAGTTGAGTTGCAATGTAGCTATGTGCGCGAGTAGCCTGATGACACGAAACATTTATGTGTCGTGTCTGGGTAGACGTCGAGCGATAAGCGAATCGATTAACAAGCGATGAGCGACAAGTGGTGCACGATAAGCGAATAAGCGATAGGCGATAAACGAATAGCGCGTTTTCGATTAGCTTCCACTTTGAACCCACATGGCACGTTTCCACAAGAATTTGCTGACATGGCGAAACACCACGTTTAACCAGGTTAGTTTTGCCCCGTGAAGCGATGTCATGCGTACTAATACCACGCAGACTGCATTGAACACCAAACGAGCGATAAGCGGTACGCGATACGCGAATAAGCGGTAGACTATACACGAGAAGCGATAAGCGATTAGGTGGTTAAGCGAATAACACAAACACAACACCAGCAATGACGGCGGCGATGAACGAATTACGATGAGCGGCAGTTGTTGCGTTGCGAGTGATGGAGGTATGCGCGATTTATGCGGTTCGATTTGATTGATTAACACCACAGAGTTTAACTAACATCAGACCCCACATGGCCTTTTCCACGAAAGCCTGCTGATATGACTAAAACCCCCTGCTTTAACCATATGAGCTTCATTTCGTGAAGCGAGGTCATGTGTGCTAACTTAACACAAAATACCACAGATAGCGGTAGACGATGGCGATAGCGATAGAGTGTCACACAGCAAGCGATATAGCGATTCACATAATAAGCGGTAGTGATCTTTGAAATAATCGATAGAGATTGCGAGATACACCTGATAAGCGATTTGTAACGCCCCAAAACCCGAATGTTTATATTCGTTTTATGTTCCCCATGAATATTCAATGAAATAAATAACTAGTCTATTTGACCTAGTTAAGTGTATGGTGAAAACCATTAAAAGATGAAAGTGGTGCCAAATGTGTTTTAGAGGTAAACACGAGGGACTAAAGTGGTATGGAATGAAAGTTATGTTAATAAATAAAAGATCACACACACACACACACACACACACACTTTCGTGTGTGTTCTGGATAGATCGATCAGGGGCTCTCAAGAGCCCTAAACCCTAGTTCATGCAAAAGCTTCAAATTGAAGAATGAATCAAGGCCCAAATTCACAACCGAGCATGAATTAGTGATCACCTTCACAAGGGGATCGTAAGGTATGTCTTGAATCAAAGATTGGTGATCATGTGTGAAGTGGGTTATGTTCTAATCCGTAAGTTAATGTGAAATTGATCATGTATAAGTGTTAGAATCATCATATAGAACATATGTTATGTATGGTTTATGTTAATTTGATGTGTAAAGGTGAAACCCAATTGTTAGGGTAAAGATGATAGCATGGATATATCATCAAGGTCCAATTCTTGTCCAAAATTGATGTATCATGTTATGTATGATGGATTCTTGTTAGAAGGATTGGAAGAAATGTGATGATTATATGTTTGATGATTATGCATGTATGATTCGTGTTGATTGGAAGGAAGAAATTGATGAATTATGTATGAAATTAGAAGATTGTGCATGAATTAGTTGTACGTTATGCTTAGAAGGTAGTACGCACACCAAGTGTTTGATGAAATGCCTAGGTGAGCTTAATAGATGAAATTGTATGTAAGTAAAAGATGATATGTATATAGTGATGTCCGTATAGTCGATTATAATGTTACGGGTATATAATGAAAAGTCAAAAGTTAAAGTAAATGGACCGTTGACTTCTAAAAGTCAACTGTCATGTTGTCATAATTGTAAGACTAAAGTAAGTTATATGATGCGTGTTAGACGTATGTGTGTCTAATGCGATGACATTACGGACTCCACGAGTTGGAAATGATATGAATTTGGTTACATGTATTATGCTTGTTAGAAGTGACTATGAACGTCAAATATGAATTATACGATCGATATGATCGTTAGCTTGTACAATTATGTATGCTAATAAGAATGTGATTTGGTGACATGAAAGTATAGGAATCATGTCGAGAAGGACTCAAGCATGAAAGGCTAACGGGTCAAAAAGAGACAAGATAACGGACACGAACTCGGACGCACGAGGTAAGTGATTTCTGCAATCACTTCTTATGTTCGTTTAAGTTATAAGGCGTTTTAATTAACTAAGCATGATGGTTGAAGTCAATTATGTGTCGTAGTCTTTCGTCGTAAAGGATGGGATTAAAGTTGACCAAAATGCCCTTGATGGGTATTTTGGGCAAATGATCTTAATAAGTGGTTTAAGAACAAGTTATACGATTAGTTTAATGTTTTGGACAAGTATGGAAATGGGAAGTATGGTTTTGTTGTCATAAACCGTTTAATGCGCAAATACCCATAACGGGTCAAATAGTTAGAAAATGATAATAAGCCGATAGAGCGTAAGTTAAGAATTTCCGTAATCCGGATGTGGGATTTTAAGTTTATATGATAGAATGTGAATTTACAAGCATGTAGGAAGAAACGGGAGCTTAAAGCGGGATCCCATAGCCCAGGTAAGAATCCCACCTCAGGTTCCTGAACCTTAAAGCGGGATCCTATAGCCCATGTAAGAATCCCACCTCAGGTTCCTGAACCTTAAAGCGGGATCCCATAGCCCAGGTAAGAATCCCACCTCAGGTTCCTAAACCTTAAAGCGGGATCCCAAAGCCCAGGTAAGAATCCCACCTCAGGTTCCTGAACCTTAAAGCGGGATCCCATAGCCCAGGTAAGAATCCCACCTCAGGTTCCTGAACCTTAAAGCGGGATCCCATAGCCCAGGCAAGAATCCCACCTTAGGTTCCATTTGGGAACCTTAAAGTGGGATCCCGTACCCCAGGTAAGAATTATTAATTTAATTCTCATAGGTATGTATGCAATGATGTGGGAAAGGTTTGTATGCATGTAGATGTGTATATGTAAAGATATGTACGAGGGTATGCATATATGCAATGATGTGGGAAAGGTTTGTATGCATGTAGATGTGTATGTATGTATGTGTAAAGATATGTACGAGGGTATGTATGTATGCAATGATGTGGGAAAGGTTTGTATGCATGTAGATGTGTATGTATGTATGTGTAAAGATATGTACGAGGGTATGTATGTATGCAATGATGTGGGAAAGGTTTGTATGCATGTAGATGTGTATGTATGTATGTGTAAAGATATGTACGAGGGTATGTATGTATGCAATGATGTGGGAAAGGTTTGTATGCATGTAGATGTGTATGTATGTATGTGTAAAGGTATGTACGAGGGTATGTATATATGCAATGATGTGGGAAAGGTTTGTATGCATGTAGATGTGTATGTATGTATGTGTAAAGATATGTACGAGGGTATGTATATATGCAATGATGTGGGAAAGGTTTGTATGCATGTAGATGTGTATGTATGTATGTGTAAAGATATGTACGAGGGTATGTATGTATGCAATGATGTGGGAAAGGTTTGTATGCATGTAGATGTGTATGTATGTATGTGTAAAGATATGTACGAGGGTATGTATGTATGCAATGATGTGGGAAAGGTTTGTATGTATGTAGATGTGTATGTATGTATGTATAAAGGCATGTATGAGTGTATGCACGTATGTAAAGTTGTAGGGAAAATATGTACGTATGTAGATATGTATGTGAGTACGTATGTAAGCATGATTTAGAGACGATGAGGGTTAACGTTATTAATGGTGTGCCTCGAGAATGAAAAGTAATGCAGGTACATTATTGAAGCCTCACCAGGAAATGGAATGCAGATGGAACGCTTAAAGCTTAGTAGATGACGAAGTGTGAAGTGTACGCGAATGAACTTTGTTTCTTTAATGTGTGCTAATGTTATGAATGTATGTGGGGAATGCAGGTTGTACGGATAATGAGCGATTATCACAAGGATTAGGGATTGAAGACCGAGCCACTTGAGAGATTGTACGGGGACGTTGAATGTAAAATGTAGTAAACGTAAGCTATGTTCTTAATTAGTAAATAAGAGGATGACGGATTTATGAACAAGAATTATGTTAAAGTTAAATTTTAAATAAGTTGAGATATTTATAATGAAAGAAATTTTATGGTTCGTGTTTCCGCTGCGACTTTTTGTCAAATACGAATTAGGGTGTTACACGATTGTGATTAGCCGAGCTTTGTTTCAAATAAGCTTTACGTTACGCTACGTTGCGACGCATCACGGCTATTGAGGAGGGTGGGATATGTCCTCACTCGACAATATCGTGAGCGTTTATGTACTTGATGAGATTAGTTGCGACAGACTTACGACCAGTCTTGCGTTGATGTAATTGCCCTGCGGGGGTAGACCCACCAAGGTCTATCGATGAGGCGATAGCATTGCGTTTGCAGACTTACGAAAACGTCTCGCAGTGATGCGATTCAATTGTTACGCCTTGCGATTGAGTGTAGTGTGTTGAAAATAATCATAATAGTATAATAGGTCTAATAACGTTCAACTCCACGTGGCACTTTCTTCACGGAACTTCGGTAGTATGATAAAGCACACCTTGCTTGACCCCTACTACTTAAATCCCATGATTTGGTGTCATACTTTGTCGAAACGCTTATGACACCTTAGAATTCACTACGATCTCCGTGCACTGACCCAAATAATCCCGTGTGCACCCGTGATTAATCGTTCCTTGCACGTTTATCGTACGTCCTTCTAAAAGTGTAGTGAGGGTAAAACACATTATTTCGTGATATAGTATATAGTTCGTGTGTGTGAAGCTAGTCTAAGTGCGACGACTAGAGAGTGAAAGCGGAAGTTAGCGTTACACATAGTGGCAACATCGAGTACTAGAGTAGGTTCAAAACTTAGAAATTAACGTCGAAAATCGTATCATTACAACTTTATCCTACGCTTGCTAGATGTTTGGTGTTGAAGACTTTTGCTGGAGCTGTTGTTGTACTTAAGTTCGCGGTTCGGTGCGGCAGTTGCGGGTGAAGTGACCGTATCGGTTGCAGTTATTGCAATAGCGACAGCCAGCCCCAATTGGATGATGATAGGTACATGAGTAACACTGAGGATGAGCTCTAGTGTAAGCTCGTTTTGGAAACACCGGAACTGCTTGAAGAGGTTTCGGTTGCAGCAGTTCGGTTGTGGATAAGCTCGGACTTGAAATCTTTCGTTTGTGGCTGGGTTTGTCGGTGTCTTGCGATGAGGTGTCGTCGTTGAAGGATTCGTCTGAGGACTCACTTGCAGAATCTTTGACTGAGTCGTTGGAAGAACCGTCGGCAGAGTCATCGGAAGAATCGTCGGCATATCCGTCAGAGGAATCGTCAGCATATTCGTCCGAAGGATCGTTAGTAGATTCGTCCGAAGACTCGTCGCTAGGATCGTCTGAAGAATTAATGACGATCACTTGGTAAGCTTGCTTGACAGGATTCTTGGAGGAAAACCCTTCCATGAGTTGTTTGTTGTTGATTTCTGCGGCTAAGCGGTAGGTTTCTTCAATGGTAGCTGGTCTTGCAGCTTCGACAAAATCACCCACACACTCAGGCAAGCCGCGAATGTACTTCGAAATGGCTTTTTCTGAAGTGTCGACTTGACTTGGGCAGATTATGCTAAGCTGTTTGAACCTTGCGGTGTAGCCAGCGTTGTCACTTTCGACTTGCTTGATTTTCCAGAATTCGTCTTCTAACTTCTGAACTTCGTGAGGAGGACAGTACTCTTTCTTCATGAGCTCTTTCAGCTCATCCAAAGAGAGAGCGTAAGCTGCAGAGGTTCGACGTTTGTTTCGTTCGGCGGTCCACCAGTCGAGTGCTCGCGATTGAAATACTCCAGTAGCGCAAGTGGTACGGAAACTATTGGGACACCCACTTTGACGAAGGGTAACTTCGATAGAGTCGAACCACTGGAGTAGTTGAGATACACCTCCTTCACCCGTGAACTCCACCGGGTCACAGGCTTTGAAGTGTTTGTAGAGAAAAGTAGATTGCGGCTCTTTTGTCTTGACGTCTTTCGAAGCTCGAGGGTTGCTAAGAGAGTGCACTTGAGCGACGATCTGGGGAATCATTTCGGCCTCTCCCTTGACCACAAGGGAGGCGATTCTCTTCTCGTCCCTTCGTTTGGCTCGTCTCCTTGCTGACATTCTCGAAGTAGAGTGGTTAGAAGGCATCTAGATAGGAAGAGACTTGGAGTAAGATTCGATCATAATGATTTTTGAGTTTTGCGATGCGATTGAGCGCGTTCAAAACTTGATGCGTTAGTATAATAGTAATGCGAATCACATAGGAGCCACATAGGAGACACGAAGTTCCTAAGTTCTCACACAATGACTTATTGTTTATATGTATATATATACTTATATAAATGTAGTTTGTAATCATACACATACAGATCGATTTAGAATTTGCGAGGGCGCGTTGGGGTGAGAAAGCTAGAGCGAAGGCGATAGATTATGCATTAGTTTTGTTGCGAACATTCGGGTTTCGTTTTAGATTGCGATTGTTGTGCGAGTTGTGCGTTTATAAAGCAGGGAGTGAAAATCGTTAAATCGAGGAATTGATAAAGCGTAAAGTTTCAAAATACATAAACGTAAATAAGTTCCAACCATTTGTAAAATCGGCGGGTCGTATGATAGAGTGCCTTGGGTGTTTAGGCGTCGACTACCCAAGGTAACCCAACTACGTCTGACAAGTTAGTGCACGCGCGTTGTCCTTGGGGGCTCATGCTTCCACTGGGATGCAGCTCATGGCATTCGTCCTGCTAGTCATCACGTGGCTCGAGTTATCGTGATAGTCGAGTCCTTGGTGAGAGCTTTTTGAAAACCAATTTATAGAGAGTGGAACGGATTATTAAGGTACGGGTTTCACCCCTGACTTAACAACTTTGTTCCTAATTGTGGTTATGCTCCTCGAATAAATTCGTGAGTTACACTAGATTTCGAAATGGAGACTTTCGTCGAGGTGTGGATGTCACTCCTAACTCGATGAAAGGTTCTCGTGCTAGAACAATGCGCTGAGTGAGCGATCCCATCGAGAGTTCTCGGTTTTCACACCTGGTCTCGACTGGATCACTCGGTTTCGTTATGCGAGTATTTTCGAAAACACGTGTATTATGTTGGTCTTAGGAAAGGCTAAGTAGTATTCAGTCCTTAGGAAAGGCTTCTTCGTGTGAATCTGTAGTACGCGGTGTTCACACAAAGTGGTAACTTTTAGCAATTTCGATCGAGAGTATCGAGTAGGCCCGATACAAACCTTACTAGGTTCGTACGAGTCGGCATGTTGGTACTTAGACTATAGACTAGGTCGATTTCTAAGACGTCGACCCGGACTAGGTCGAGTCTTGCCTAATTCCCTATAGTTATGGCTCTGATACCAATCTGTCACACCCCAATCGATGGCGGAATCATCGGGGCGCGACACTAGGCGAATCAGATTGCTCAAGAGAATCCATAACAACTATATTGCGATAATATTTATTACATTCGTTATCCCATACTAACAAATAATACAATCACATAAGTTATCACAGATTTCTTGTCCTCCCGAACAATACAAATCCGACAACCTAGATTTTTGTTGAGTTTCTAGACTTCCTAGCTTGATTTGAAATAGCCTGCAACATACGTTAAAATATTTGTCAATACAAAAGTATTGGCGAGTATACGGGTTTGATATGAATAGCGTAATAGATTAAAAAGGTGTTGCGAATTTTCCACATGCATAAACGTAACACACGACATATATACTCACAAGACTGATACTACCAACTAAGTCCTCGATGCTCGAATACGCGATGGCAAACTAGACCCCGTCGGGCGCAATAGTACTATACTAGCCGTGGTGGGACGTCGCGAGTATAAGTCCTAGCGCATATGCAACTAGCATCACGTATATCTATGCGTAACAGTTATTCGCAAGTGATAATTCGATTGTTTGAATAATCCGTTTGACAAGTTCGATTTGTTAGGAACGTATGTTACACCCAAAATGCGATTAAAAGGGGTTCAAGTATACTCACAATGCGTATTTAGCGAGGGCACAATTTGATTGGATCGGTCAAGAGTTCGTCTGCGTTGAACATTGAATGGTATTGTAAACGATGCACGGTTTAAGCGGAAAGTAGTATTGTATGGCAGTTATCCAGTCTGATAGTGCTCATCCGATCGGATGATCCCATCCGGTCGGATAACCCATCCGGTCGGATAACCCATCCGGTCGGATAACATGTTTAATGGATCGGATGACTTGTTGATTGGGTCGGATGACAATCATCCGGTCGGATGACATGCTATCCGATCGGATGGCATGTGGTCCGTTCGGACAACATGTTGTCCGGTCGGACGACACGTCTGTTTTAACGTCCCGATCAACTGTTTTTGAGTGTTTTTGGAAGAAATGCGTGTGGTTTCACTGAGATGTTGCGATATCGTTTTAAACAATGATATTTTATCAGATTCGACCCGTTCTAACGGCCGGGAACCACCCCGTTCCATCAGATCTGGCCGTTCTTGACGGCTTCTCATGTTTAACCCGAAATCGTACCGTTCTTTGATTGGATACATAGCTTTTAAGTGAGGGTTGTTATCGAAACATGTGGAAATCACCCAGATCTGAGTCGTTTATGGTGGGTTGAGGTCACACTTTGAAGTTCATATGAACTCTTGGTGACATCACCTTAAAACACCTCAAATCAGTAGATTTCACGGTTAAAAATTGAATTTTAAAAGACAGAATGATGTAGAATTGAGTGTAGATCATAGAAGTACAAGTTTTAGGTTGAAATCTTACCGGAGTCGTGAGGAATCGAGAGAAAAGTGTCCAAGAGTGTGCTTGGTCGAGTGGGAGCTGTCACATCACTTGAACAGTGATGTGACATGCTATTTATAGGCAAAAGAGGAGAATGGGGAGCTGGGTCGGATGGCCCATCCGTTCGGATGGCCACTCCGGCGCGGGGAGTTTCTCCGTTTCGATCGTTGCGGTAGTTTTTGGAGTACGCGCTTTCTATAGTTAATTTATATTATCATTATATATGTATATATATATATATATCACTAGGGGTCGTATTTACGTATCCATATTTCAAAGTTTCGATATAACAATCGGTTTTCGATTCGAGTATGCGATTACTAGCGACGTTTCACGGCCATCAAAGGAGGGTAGTATAGGTCCTTTTCCGATGTCCTCGTGAACGTTATTGTGTGTTGTGCCCAATGACTGACGGGGTACCACTTACTCGTATTGTCATCATCGTCACAACGACTGGAGCTATAGTACTTACCCGAGAGTCTTTGTTAGCGTTAGTTGTCCGCGTTTTGACACATCACGGCCACCGAGGAGGGTAGAATAGGTCCTCACTCTGTCATCGTGAGTGTTAGTGTTTGTGATGTGATGTAGCGATAATGTATTGTGAAAATATGCGATTATCCTTCGAATAACGATGTATGCGATATAGTTACATTATGATCCGAATCTCTGGTGCTAGGCGTAACGTGTATAGCGAGTAGTAACAACGCACGAAAGTGCGGGTTGTTACAAACATCCCGCCAGTTAGTCTTAAATACAACTCATGACCAATCAAATAAATCAAAAAAAAAAAAAATGAAAACTCATACTAAAAAACGTGAATAATTACCTTGAACAGGCTGTAAACACGAGAATGGACGATTCGGAAAACGCTTAAAACAACCGGGTGGGGGTTTCCATTCCTCTATACATATATATTTCTTTGTTTACGTATTTTTTTGAAGTTTAAAGCTTGTCTTTAATAGCAAAAGGAAATGATAAGAATTGGAATCTTCAAAAGATTAAATTGTTGGTGTACACACTTGTGAATAGTGTATCAAACCTAATCACATGTAGTGGGAGAGATAAACGGCAAGCAAAAAACATATTGTACTTTTATGACATTTGCACCATAAAAGCACAAGACTGGGTATTGTGGTAAAGCGACCCTTGTCATATGGGTTCGATAACGCCTTAAACACCGCTCCAGGGCCACCATCAAGGGGCGCCAAATCGATGAGTCACCAAGTCATAACGAGCGTTAGACTTTTTTCGTGTGGGGCTATCTAAAAGCAACCAATTACCTCTTTTTCGTCTTTTTTTGTTTTTTTATTTCTAATTAAACCACAATGTGATAGTTAAAGAATGAGTGAATTTGCCAATGAGGTGGTGGTGGAGTGGCAAGTGAGAGACTTTGAGTGACCCAGATTCGATTCCTGCTCTCCTTATGTGCAGATCGCTAGTTCGATCCTTGAACTAAGCAGGTTTTACGTCACCGTACTGTCGTGCCTTTAGGGCAAGTGTTCACAGGCTTCAACCCTAGGTAAAAGTTTTTCGAGGTTCGAAAGCAAGTGTATTTCAATGTGGAAAAGTGCGAACTCCAATATTCAAATTCATTCAAAAGGTACTATAAAACCCAAGTCATATCTAATTTCAAGTCATCTCTTTCAACCAACTGAAATGAAGATAACAGAGAGGTTGCAGCAATGGAGTGGCAGAGCAATGTCAAGATTCTCCTTCAGAAACGCCACAATCATCCTTTGTTTCTTCAATTTGATCACCGCACTCTTCTTGATTCATGCTTTCATATCTCCCCCAAACTCCAATCGATCCGATCAAGGTCCATTTTTTTCATCAAATTTTCGATCTTTAATCAAAATTGGTCCATTCCAATTGTTCCTGTTACTGGGTTCTTTCCAATTTCTGAAAACCCCCAATTTTTCAAAACCCTAACCCTAATTTCGTTGATATACAGTTCTGCTTAAGTATATAAAGGAATCTGAAGAATTACGTCGTGCAATGGAGCCTGTAGACCTTATAAAACGAGTAAGTTTAACTGTTTAAGTGATCTTGCATAATTTGTTTCAGTTTTGATTCTGTATTGTGGCATTGTGTTTGTGTAAGATGGTTTGAAGGGTTGTAGGGTTTTTTTGAATGATTTAAGTGGGATCCATTAGGGTTTTGATTTTTGTAATATGGGTTTTATTTGATGGAGTTTAGGTTAGGGAAATTGAGAGAGAGGGACATGAAGAAGGTGATACTCTGCAAGAGAAAGATGCTAAACAGTCTGCCGCGCTTGACTTGATATCGAGGCTGAATAACCATCGAACATATTCCGATGCTGATAATCAGAAAGGTAGTTTCTTTCTTGAATTCGGATGATCAAATTTTACATTATGTTTTTTAGCAGAAGGTAAGACGGGTCGGGTTGAGTTTGTTTGACTGGCCAATTTTTTTGGTCCATGTTTATTTTTTGATATGATATTATGATCAACTCAGTAGCCTAATTATTTCAAATTACAACACCGGGGATTCTAAGTATTTGACCATACAAAGTTCCAAATTTTGTACTTGACCCGTTATCAAATAACTTACAACCCAGTTTAAGCGGTTTTCGTATGAACGAGTTAAGATTGCTAGTTAAGCGGTTTTGTATGTGGTCCGTTTTAAGATGAAGATATACATTTTGACTTACAAAGTCAAACTAACTACATTACATTTTCGACTTTAAGATTGTTTATATAACATATTTAATGATATCAACATTTTCCTTGAGTTTTATTTGTTTTTAGAATTTAATTGGTTATCATTTTTTACTACAAAATGTGAAGAATCAGTGTCAATCTTGAAGTTCAGTATGTAGCCTTTTGACATCAAAAGTCAAAGATAAACATGCTCACCATATATTCTTTTTGCTTGTTGTCAGCTCTAGAAGAATGGCGTAAACGAAAGATGGAAAGAGCAAGACAGCGTGGCCTCGGTAGAAACGGAACCACCATCTCTCAAGAATGAACCCTTTGGTTTCAGTCCATTGACACTTCATGTCAACAAGTCGTTTTTAGTACGATACGTGTCTCGAGTGTGAATATATGAACGTAAAGGGGTTTTCATATGTAAGTTTCTCATTCTTTTGTAACAAGTGTGTTTTCTTTGTAGTTTGTACGGTTAACTATAGTTATAATGCGAATCACAAATTTTTACTAATTACTATATGAATGTGTCAATTTGACTTCTCTTTTACTCTAGACGGGTATCCAAATTGTTTGAAGATATGAACATCTGTCCTGTTTTGACATGTATGTATTCAGAAAATAGATTACTGAGTTAACTGCCATTTTCGTCCTTGTGGTTTGGTGGAAAATGCCAATTCAGTCCAAAAAAAAAAAAAAATTTGCGCCAGTTCCGTCCTCAACATTTTTGAAATGTGCCACTTCAGTCCAAAAAGATAACGCGCCGTTAAAATGTCGAGGACGGAACTGGCGCAATGCGTTATCTTTTTGGACTGAAGTGGCACGTTTCAAAAATGTTGAGGACGGAACTGGCGCAAATTTTTTTTTGGACTGAAGTGGCATTTTCCACCAAACCACAGGGACGAAAATGACAGTTAACTCTAGATTACTTCAAAAGAACTGGGAAGAAGATGAAACATGATGCAGTTGGAAACTGAGCTGCAAAATGGTTGCAGCATATCTTCTTTAATATATTGTGTATGCAGTTGCAACAATGCTATGAGTGAAATGAGCTTCCCCCTATTTGGTTCTTAAAGTTGATGAATTAAACAAAATATGAATTACAAAATTTACAAAATGTGAGTCCATCTGGGTAGGGGTGTGAATTTTCAACACGCATGAACTTCACACGAAATTCATGGGTTTAGGTTAAGATTTGCGTACATTTAGCTAAATGGGTCGGTCGCGTTCAAGATGACTTGGTGGGTCAGGTTAACCTGATTATTTTTATAAACTAAAAAAGATAACATTATGTCACAACTTAAACTGATCAAGTATGTTGTACTTGCAATCTTGCATGATAAAAGAGAGATTAAGATGAGGATTTATAGTATGAACAGAATTTGTTATGGTCTTAATAGTGTAGGGTCTATTCTGTTAAATAATAAGAGTTGAAGGTATCTTTCGGTAAATAAAAACTAACGTTGAGCAAACCTTTTTCTTATGATCTCTCTTTGTGAACGTAGTAGAATTACTAAAGTAATTAACTTGTTACCTCATATTTCATTTTCATTCTTTTAACTATTTTCATATTGAACTTTGGTTAATAATTTTATTAATCAAAATTTATATTAACTTTTATTAGCAATTTAGATCACTTAATTTTTGTTGTTTTTATCATATTAACAACGTTTTTAAAATCCGAACTATCCTCGCTTATCAAACCGGAAACCACTCTTCATCATAACTGTTCGCGGTTGTATAATTTTTTCAGCAATTTAGATCACTTAGCATTGAGTAAATTACTTTTTGAGTCCCTATGTTTTAGTGGTTTTAACCACTTGAGTCCAAAATTTAAAAGTTTAACGCTTTGAGTCCATAAACGCTTATTTTATAACATTTTGAGTCCCTTTGTTTTAGTGGTTTTAACCACTTGAATCCAAAATCAAAAGTACAAGTGTTATAAATTGGACTCAAAACATTATAAAATAAGCGATTAAGGACTCAGAACGTTAAATTTTTTGATTTTGGATTCAAGTAGTCAAAACCACTAAAATACAAGGACTTAAAAAGTAATTTAGTCCTTAGCTTTTACTGTTTTTATCATTTTAACAACGTTGTTAAAATCCGAACTATCCTGTTTATCATAACGGAAACCACTCTTCATCATAATTGTTTGCGATTGTATAATAAGCAAACTGCGGGCCGGATCAAACCAAGCTTGTAGATTGGGTTGGGCTGAACCTTGTACAATTATTCGATTGATGGGATTTGGCCCCATAAGCAGAACCACCATCCAATAGCATGTTGCCACCTAAAGAATATCCTTATTATTTTAGAGCAACTAGAAATAGATTCTTTAACCAGAAAGAATTCGGTCTTGATTTTTCATTGACTTTTTTTTCGAAAGAGGTAAAATCCGGTGAATCGAAAACAATTAATTAAGAATTAAGAATAAAAACTTTTTTTTTATGGAACAGGCATATGAATATGCGGATAATCTTTACTTACTATTAAAGGAGAGTTTTCGCTAACGTCGGAAAAGCTTATGTCTATGTTGTCAAAAGCGTTAGGCGCACTTAAGGCGTAAAAGTCTCACCTGGAGCCTAGGCGCAAGACGCAAAAAAAGCGAGCGCTTTTTTAAGTAAGGCGCCGTAGTAAAAAAATAAAAGAAATTATATATAATAGGCACAAAATTAATGGTTTTACACTAGTATAAGAATATAATGTAAAAAATCATAATATCCTTTTAGAATATGTACAACAATAATTAATGTTTGTAAAAATATCTAAGTGGCAATAAAGTAAAAAACAATTTAAAGATATTTAGTTGGGCCACTCATCTATCCTATAAAATAGTTCAGTTATTTAAAAGAAAGGTTAGCCCAATACCATCTACATATAATCTACAAAAGGCAGCCCACGAATTTTATTGAATTAGGGTTTCCTATAAAAAAAGAGCAGCCGACACCAGTCCACCACATTGCTGGTCGGCCACAATGCTCTAGAGTTTAACCAGGTAGTCTTCAAGAAGTTGCTAAACCAGGTTCCTAACTATCTACCCCTCTAAATTAACGTTTCAGGTCGTCCCTTCTTGTTTAAGGCTGTTTTTTTTCGGTTTAGGGTCGCTTTTTTGCGCCTGCGCCCAGCTCCAGACGAGCACCCGAGTGCATTTTTTTGAAAAAAGACGTAGATTTGCGCCTAGCTCTCCACTAGGCGGTTTAACTGCGCCTCGCTAAACCTGAGCGCTTAGGCGCGCACCTAGCTCGCTGATGTGCGTGAGTGTTATTAGTTTTTAATGTATATATTAAGCCCTTTTTTAACACTTTTTAGCCAAGTTTTAAATTTATAAAACACGATATTTACTAACACTAAACACACATATTGGCAAGTGCACCCATCGTGAGCGTAGTATAGTGTTGGCAAGATACCGAGGTCGTCCAAGGACATAAGAGCTTTTAGTACCGGTTTATCCTCAACGTCTAATCAAATCAAAAATTTAGAAAAAGGTTTTAAACTAGAAAAATAAAAACTAACTAAAATGCTGAAAAATAAAAATAAAAATAAAAACAGATAGACAAGATGAATCACTTGGCTCCGACTCGTGTTTAGTGTAACCTTTGATTATTTCCGCACTTTTGCACTATTTAAGAGATTATCTTAGTTATTGTAGTAGGCCCCTCTTTTGAAGGTGACGTTACCCTCAACCCAGTAGTTTGAGTCAGCAAGGATGCAATCCTAAAGGGTCGGATTATTGAAAGATAATTAATTAAGTTATTAATGCATATTATGGTAGGCCCCCTCTTTTGAAGGTGACGTTACCCTCGGCTAAGTAGACTGAGTCAGTAGGGATACAGTCCTAAGTAGCCGGGTTAAAGTTTTAATAGTAGCTTAACTTAGGAGGGGATCAAAGAGTTTGGACCCCCGCCATCCAATACCGGTAGGTATTGAAGGAGGTCCTACTAATTTTGACCCAGGTCCTTGCAGGATCTATACACTGAACAAGGCAAGACTCTTACCAAACCGTTCCCTTAACCCCCGACCAGGTAGCCAACATACCTCCATATAGACCGTGGAGATATGAATGGTGAAAATCTTTTATTTTATATAGACAGTAAAATAATGCCAAGACACCACGGACAAACGATAAGGAAGAATCACATTCAACATAAGAAACTAGTTATTAAAGTCATTAATACATAACCAAGTAAAAAGTGCGAAAATATTAAAAATAAAAAGTATTACACTAGACACTTTTGTCACACCCCGATATTTCCACGTATTATCGATGGGCCCGGTGGGGAGTATCGTGACGTAGTTGATATCATCATGGTCAAACAACACAATATTTAAATGCACAGCGGAAGCAAAAGATATATATATTACAATCCGAATATAAAGTAATATCAAGGTATTACAACGGAAAGTAAAGGATCCACAGGCGGATCAAATAAAAGAACACTGTTCAACAGACTTCAGGCATCTAGAACTTGCAAGATTCCTTATTAACGCCCTGAGCTTCCAGCCAATTACGTTCAGTACCTGTCACTTAACCTTTTTGGAAAATACGTCAGTTTACACTGGTAAATACAATTAACCGACTCATTTGAAAAGGTTTAATAAAATTGATTTGAATGCACAAGGCACAACATATCTTTTATAACTTGGGACAATTATATAAATGTAATCTTGTATACAGATTTACATGTTCGTTATACGTTCAGGGTCCGATGTAGAAACCGAGTCAAGATTAACAGACACGCCACAAGTATAGGCCCACATGAGAGTGAGATACCGTTTCCCTTAAGCGACTATCAGGTGTATGCCTACACCCCGTGCTTAAGACGTGGCCATTTTATAATACAATGATGTCAAGGATATCCGGGACATGATCATTAACCCCTAAAGGCTTTTATTTCAAACAATACAGATTAAAGCGGGTTACCTCAATAATTTAATCACAATACGACTAAACATTCAATACCCGACCAAGCGGTATTATTATAATACCGTATCCCAAGCCCGTATAGGGAAAATAAGTTAAAAGTATTTATCTGAGCTAGCAATGCAATTTATACTCAGCCGTATATTCTAATCAGCAAGCATAAGTACTTCTACCGGGGCTCTTAATCTGGAACGAAGGTTTTTATTAACCTATTAGATTCCTAACGGGTCTTATTTAAGTTGTAACTTAGACCGGTTAGTTTTAAGGAAAGGTTCGCGGTTCATTACGCATGATTAAGCGAGGACCGGAATAGAATGTGATTTAGACCCAACAAGTTTGGAGACTTGTATAATATGGGTATACTAAACACATTCTGGATTTTGAGGCAAAAATGATAAGGTTTGACTCGTTTTGGTCAATTTATGCAAACTAGTTACACAAACCGACCCGAACGCGAAATATGGGTAACGGGTAACCATAAGAGTCATATACATGTTTCCTAAGTTAATATGCCTTAAACATGTTGTGATATCAGTAAGATGCCTTCCGTTATGCCCAAAATGAATTTAAAACCAATTTATGCCCCGTAGGGGTATTTTGGTCATTAAAAAGGTTATAAAAGAGGTTTAATATGAATCTGAGTTTCAGATTTGATTTAATTAGTAAAATACTTACTTTAATAAGTTATATCATTAGGGTATTACACATATGTGAATTTTATCATTTATAACCAAACTATGCACCGAAGGGGCATTTTGGTAATTTCACATAAGGTTTAAAGGTCAAAATTGAAAACCCGAGTTTAAAACTTTTGCTTACTGTTAAAGTATATAGATTTACTAAAAATATCAGTAGGTATCAAGTATTATATATTTAAAATAGTTTCTATACATACTATGCGCTTAAAACGCGTGAAAAGGCGACTTTAAGCGATTTTCGGGTTTTTAAAGAAAAGCTGGTATCTTTATCATCCCAGAAAGCTTAAAATATTTTACTTATCATCTAAAATCAGTTGCAAAAGGTTTTGTGGTCAAAAGGGCACAATGGTCAACATTTAAGCATATAACGGAAACATGCAATGAATAGGATAACTAAGGATCCAAGTTGTATAACCTCAGAGGGTTACACTAACCTATAACCTGGTCCTAAAGGAATCCTAAGGCATATCTAAACTAAGCTAAATCGGGTCAGAACTGAAAGTCAAAGCAAAAGTCAACTTTTGCGACTTTCGGTCCCAAACCGAGCCTATACTTAGAATTGTCGGGTTGAACATGCTTAGACATGTTCAACTAATAATTACCAAGTTATTAAAGTGAGAAAACTGATTTTTATGACTTCTATATTAATAGTTATGAATTTTACTTAAAACAAACCCTTTTGACTTTTATTTGACCTGACAATTAAACTAAGTAAACGTGGTAATTAGGAGGTGCCCTTTTTGAGGGTTTAACACCTACTAATTACGGTCACGTAGCCATGTTCATTACGAACAATGGATCAACCGTTTAAAAGTCAAAGCGTTCATCAAAACGCTTGACTTTTCGGCTATAACGCTAGAAATTTAAACTAAGCACGAAAGGACACTTACAAAGGGTCCAAGCAAGGAGGGTTGATCCTAAATTCTCAGGTATGAAGAGCAAGGTCTCCAACTTAGAGAATTCAAGATCAAGGTGTGAGTTTGGGGAAAGTTAAGGTGGGTATTTATAGGATTTCTATGACCGTTAGGATCGTTCCTCGAATACCGTGCTTTGATCTTGTCCCTACACTTGTTGCAACATTAAGGTAACTCAAAATGGCCCCCCATTATCAGGAATGACATGTGTGGGTGAGGAGATGAGTGTGTAACAGTTGTTAACAGGTGTTAAAACAAGTTTAACTGATCTGGGAGGGCCTCGCGGCCCGCGTAAGGTATACATAAACCTTACTCGCCCCACCTGGGAAGCACTGATCAGAAATAAGTTTCCAAAATGGCAGTTTTGGTCCCTATTGATGTTTAAGGCCATTCCCGACATGTTTAAGGCCCGTAAAGCCATCATTAAGGCCCTAAAGTGATGCCTAAACATTCTAGACATGAAACATGCTCAAAAAATATGCCGGATGTTGGTTCGTTTGGTCGTATGATCGCGATGTTCGCTTAATTACGACGGAATGCGCATAAGCGCGAAAAACGATCCAAATGACGCGACGAATGGATTTTTCTTATGCCAAACACTAAAATAAAATATTTTAGTGCTTACATAAATTTTTGGATGCCCGGGGATATTCAGAATGTGAGATATGCGCGAAAATGCAAACTTGTGCACTTTTTGACACTTTTAGTCCCTGCATGACTTAAAAGTTTATTTTTGCGCACCAAACACCTCTAAGCCTATATCTAAGCTATATAAAGGATAATTAGGGTATGAATAACTCATGGTCATATTTCAGAAGGTCCGATAACATACGAATCGACATACTTTTGCAGTTTGACGCTTTAGGTCCCTCTATTGCCCAAACTTGCGCATTTCATCACTTAATAGCATTGAAGCCTTATCTAAACCATATTAGGCATTCTTGAGAGTATTATTAAACATCACTATGCTTCGGGTTCGCTAAAAGGTCATTCAGAGGTATAATTAAACATATTGACACTTTTAGTCCCTCTAACTTGCAAAGTTGCGCGTAGCTTTACCTGCAGGTATAAAAACCTTGGATGGCCAATGATTGGCATTCCCGAGAGTATAATCAAATATCATGAGGCTCTCAGTTTGTTAAAAGGTCACTTAGAGGTAAGAATTAACATGTTGACACTTGTAACCCCTTTATTGCGCAAACTTTCAATTAATTACACAAACGGTTACACTTGATCAACAAGTGGCTCATTTGTGAATATAAAACCATAGAAGGTTATTTAGAAACTTATTTTAGGTATGTTAATACTTCCAGTTCTTTTATAATTAATGCTTTTTGATTTTTCGAAAAATTAGTCCCTTAAATTCAAGGTTTGACCTTATTAAGGTTTATTACACGTGTCAATACATCGTTGGACGTGATTTTACGAGGTGTTACATCCTCACCCCCTTAAAAGAAATCTCGACCTCGAGATTTGCTAAAATGCCGGAAGTACTTTTTGTCGCATAATGGACTTAACCTCTATAACATATCTGGAGCTTTTCCAAGATCCCAAGTTGACCTTTATAATGGGCACATGTATCCTTTTGGAGCTTCTTCACCTGTCGATCCTTAATCGACATAGGTTGCTCATTATATCATAAATCTGCATATCATTATGTGATAGTGCTTCTTGACTTATTGGTGAAACACATCCTTCAGTCACTAGTGTGCAATGTATTGCGAGCTCCGCCAAGCTCCTTAAATAGGTTTTAGCTTATAAGCTACTTGATCTTGATACATTCGATTTCCTTCGAATGATTCTATATAGTCAGAGCTTAACTAGCCTGATAATTTAACAAATTTGGCACACCCTTCCTGGGTGATATCTTTTGTTGAACCTTATTCCTTAACAAGAATTTAGGAGGGTTGCTACTTTCATTAATTCTTGATTTTCTGCCGAATACTGGCAATTTATAGATGATTAGGGATTTGTATGATCTTATTTGTTGTTTCCAATGCAACTTTCAGATCCTGATAATTGGACTTACCAATCTATTGTCCTAACAATTGATGTTTAACATTCCACCAATACAAGGTCTCCAAAGGAGCAGCCTTGATGCTTATATATCAACCATTATAGAAAAGCTTATCTTAAGGTGAGATGGTTATTCCAACCACTGCTTAATTAATTTTAAGGAATAGCTAATCCTTGTCGTTAGTCAAACAAATCGACGATCCTGGGCAGCTGATGGCAAATTCTTAATTGTTGCCTAAATGGGGTTGCGGTAATCATTGCATAAGCAAAATGAACCGTCTTTCTTAATTAGCAATACCGAATTTTTAGAATATTGAGTTAGGCTTTAAGAACTTATATTTTAAAACTTACTTAATCAGGGTTTCGGTTATTCCAATAATAATGGTACTAATTGTCCTGGAGATGACACAATACCGCAACTCTAAGCGGAATGTAAATCTTAACTCTACTTGCCCTTCAGGAGGTAAACAGGGTAGTCCTTGGAGAAGATAATCAGGATATAAGGAGATTACATAGATTTTCCAATTCTCAGGCTCTGGTTCATTTATTATTGCCTGTGTCAGATAAGTGACACATTTATGTTACGAGTCCACGGATTTCTTAATCAGAGACACTTACTTAGACAATTTCCATTCTGGATATCATCTTTGAATACCATTAGTTGACTTTAATACCGTATGACCATTGGAATATCTTTGTGGTTCCATGCATTAAACCCCCATACTGATCAGGCATGGAAGCAATCTATGGAACATATTAAGATACACCAATCCTCATATGGCGCTTTTGTCATACCATCTGGTCTTCGTAATCGATGGAGATCAAAGAGATATCAATTACATATGATGATGTACTTCATCTGGAGAGAGGGTACACTAGAATTTCACGACTGAAGATTTCTGACAGGAATAGAAGAAACGGTTCCTATGATTTTCTATTTGTAAGCTTTACCTTACACTTAATATCTAGGGTTCTTATGGTAGATATTTAAGAGTCTACTATACTTTCAATTTATGAAGGATTGATTGGTATCCGAATCAAAGCAGAACTCTTTGCGTTCTATTCTACTTCATATTTTGTGCTTAGGGTTCTAACAGGCAGATTTAATAACTAACAAAATTTAATGACTTATCTGCACCTGAAACAAACAATACCCTTGCATATACATCATGGATGAGGACGTACCGGTTATAATATTGTCATCTTGTGTGACCTCCTTTGCATCCATCTGAGAGACCTTAGCGTTGGTCTTCTTATCTCCTTTAAGCTTCTTAGCATATTTTGGGCAATTTGATTTGATATGCCCTTTCTCGTTACAGTTGTAACAAGTCGCATCTCCTATTTCCTGGCATTCCAATGTTTTATGCTCACTAGATTTGCAGATCCCACCCTAGGCTGTGATTGGGATTTTGATTCGAACCTGCACTTCCCAAAATGGCGCTTCTTGCAGGTCTTGCATACTGGTTTCTGGTTGGACTTTTGTTTGTTCTTCTTCTTAGAGCTCTGGGAGTTATCTTCCTCCCTTTTCCTTTTTAGCTCATCTTTTGCATTTGAGGCATGAACAAGATCCTCCTTATGCGTAAGGAAATGTGGTCCTAGATAAAATTTGGAGCGAGTAGCATGGGGCTCCTTGAACTTTTTTCACAGCCTTCTTCACAGCCTTTCCAACAGCTGCGTCTATCATAGTTTGAAGAACATCTTCAGAAATTCTAAGGATCACAATTGTAGCATCATTGGCCTGTGTCGCATCATTCATAACACGATCAATGGCTGTTTTATCTGGGTTTGCCATATTCGATATTGGTTCCTAACACCAATAAAACAATTTCTTAGTTGCAATCCAACCACTGCTATTCTTCATTCTGAATGGCCTTAACATATACTAACCATGGTATCAATAGACCATACAGGCTAATATAGTATTAACATTCTTAATGAATGTCATTTAATATATATCCATTATATTTAGCCCAGGTCACAAAAGACCATCAATGGCATTTAAGGTTTGGACCTAATCCATTATCTTTTTGACAGGGGATCAAAATGTCACATCTGTCTTTATTATATTGATGAATTTGGATAGCTTGAAAGCTCGCCATAAGGGTATTAGAAAAGAGTGATTCCTAATAGATATAAAATATCAATCTAAGATTTGTTGGAACATTCCCTAAAGTATCATCGGCCAATTTCTACCTCGCAGTAAATGACCGGAGTCCTAATCAGGCGGAGACGACAGTTCTCAACATTTATCGTTCATTATAGAATCATATGTGCCAGCATCAAATAAATTTCTGCATAAACTGGTTGATAAGGAAAGGTACCTGCTATATAGTTATCATTCTGCATCATCTCCCGGGCGTTCATCTGGAAGACTCATGCGTTTGTTTTCTTGGCCTCTTCGGGCTTCTTCTGATTCCTAGGGCAGTTGGTCTTGATATGCCCCTTCTCGTTGCAACCATAACATGTTGCGTCTTTCAACTTCTTGCAATCCAAGGTTTTATGTTCCTTAGACTTGCAAATCCCACAAGGTAGAGGCTGAGATTCAAATATGCATTTCCCTAGGTGGTATTTCCTACAGGTTTTGCACCTGGTCTTCTCACCCGACTGCTGGCTGTCTTTCTCGAACCCGGAACTCTTTTTATCCTCGGAGTTCCCCTTTTTCTTCCTATCGGAGCGATGAGAATTCTCATCCCCCCTTTTACGTTTTCCATCTTCAGAGGCTTTGGCAGCCTTGTTTCTGACCACATCGAGTGTGAGAGATAGTGACAGACATGCCGCTGACCTGAATGTAGTAGGTCTCGATGCTTTCACACTTGCCTTTATTTCTGGGGCTAGACCCCCAATAAAGAGAGCTATTCGCTTTGGTTCCGGTGTGATCAAGTAAGGAACCAATCGAGACATGGTATTGAAACTTGTAAGGTATGCTTGACAATCTAAGTTCTCCATGACTAATGTCAAGACTTCAGTCTCAATCTTCTCAACTTCATGTTGAGGACAGTAATTTTCTTTGATAAGAGCAACGAACTGATCCCAAGTCATGTTGTACAAAGGGATCTTCCCCGTAGCTTGGATCAGTGACCTCCACCAAGCTAGAGCTTCTCCTTTAAAAGATTGTGAAACAAACTTCACAATGTCTTGCTCTGCACATCCACTAATATCTACAACGGTGTCCATCTCATCGAGCCACGCCATGCAATCGATGGCTCCTTTTTCTCCTGTAAAGTCTCTGGGCTTGCAGGAGACAAAATATTTATATGAGCAGGTCTTGACTGGTGCCTCTCGATGAAGCACCACCTGTCTAGACGGAACACTCCTTTGATTTGACGTGTTACGAACATCGTCTTCCCTTGACTCATGTGATTTAGAAGGGGGCTTACTACAAGCCATAGATAGAGTCTTAGAGTGTGTATCACTTGATTCATCATACTGTCTATCGAGAGCTCGTGTAACGGCATTATCTATTAATGTCTGTAGTTCCGCACCAGTTATATTAACCCTGGTAGTATCATCATTCTCCCTCGGATGGCTGTTAACCTTCTCTGATCCAACCATGTAGCTTGATTGCTACATAAATATTAACAATGATTTATTCAGAGGTTATTATGAAATCATCATTTTTGAAGATTCATCAACCATGGTAATATAAACCATATTGGTTAATTTGTTAGTTATATTTAATTAGTATTTTCATTATAATTTATTTTAGTTTTAAAACATTAAGGATATTAAAGTGGCGAAAAAAAAGCCTAGTCACAAGGACAGTTTTAAATTTATAAGCCATGATTTCAGAGAATCGAGGTATTAAGGTTTGAACATAATTCATTACCTTTTCTTGACAGAGAGTCAAAGACTTCAACTGTCTTTTGTCCCTTAGGACAATAAGTATGGCCCGTAGGCATTTCATCACTTATGGATGTTTATAATATGATCATCTTCATTTGATGATATTAGTCAAGATCGCATTGATCATACAAACTATTATGCTTGGACGTAGTCCAACATCTTTAGACGGGGTCAAAGACCACTACTGTCGTTGTCTTATCGGACAACAAGTTTGGCCCGTAGGAACTTCATCACTAATGGATGTTTAGAATATGATCATCTTCATTTGATGATTTAAGCCATGATTCTAAATTACTAGGCTAGATAAGGGTTTGGAATTTCCCAATATAAAGATGACAAGTGTGATTTTATCGCATCACTGTTGTCAGGAGTCACTACAAAAAAAGCCATTTAGTGACATACAAAAGTGCCATAAAATAACAAAAAGTTGCCACTAAAGACCCTTGTAGGAATGGGTGGCACACAAAAAAAGTGACGCTAGAAGCGCTGACGCTAAAGCCTTTAAAAAGTAATCATAGCCACATATCTATACTAGTTTTAGTGGCACTTTTTTTTTGCCACGATATAAAAAACCCTTTATGACACAAATATTGTGTTGGTGAAAAGTGTTTCGATTTAAATATATCTACTATATTTAGTGGCACATAATTTGACATAAAAGTTACCTTATTTACAATATTAAATATAAAATATAAAATATAAAATAAAACATAAAATTGTAAATGTAAAATTCATAATATCATAACTTCAATAATAAATTCGATCCAAAACATATTTCAAATGTTAGGAAAACATCATGAATAATTAACATATTCCAAATTCCAATTATTTAAACAAGAAGTCTAAACATTCTTTCGGGTGAAAATTCCAGTATCATAAAACTTAGCTCCAAAGCTTCTCATGATATCTACCCTGCGATCATCAACCATGTAAACAAGTATTAGTATTGATTCAAAAACTAGAAGTTATTTAAAATCATTGCTCTTGATTAAAAAAACATGTAAAAAATGGCCTGAACACCTAACAATTAGACCAAAAAAACAAACATATAATACCGTTTATAATTGACTCGAATACCTAACAATTAGACAAAAAACCAACATATTACCTTAATTGCAATGTCAACAAAACTTTAAGATCAATTGTCCAAACGACTTTCTTGCCCTGTAAAATGGAAAGCTTTGGCTAATCAATTTCATACCAATATTACAACATAATCATATCCATATAATAATCCGAAATAGTTTTAAAAAAGTAACTAGTTAAAAGTGATTACCATTATCATATTGACTTCTTGAAGATGATAAAGAGTTGTTATGGACCAAAGACCCAGTACCAGGGACCTAAAACATATAAATCAAACAAATGCTAGTACATAAATATATATTTGTAAACGAACAAATAATGGTCATGTATGTAATTACCTGCATGTTTATATTGCTAAGAACCGAAGATAAATTTGCATTGGGGATATGTTCTTGGATGATGATAGCCATAGCATTGACAACACTCTTTAGTTGATCATTAGTTTGGATAACACTCTTTAGCTGATCATTAGTTTGTGAATATGTCGCGTTACTTTTTGCGGCTGGCATCCTTCCAACTAATCGAACGTATCCTCTTTTCTCCGGGCCTTTAACTTTTGAGTAGTCATCGTTTGTAAAATCAGCTGGATCGTCGGGTGTGGTTGTAGAGTCATTTGTAATATTTTTTAATGAAGCCTAATTAAACACATAACAAAATAGATAATCATAAGAAAATTAAACACACCCATGATATATAAGAACATTAAAATACATTACCACAACTTGAGTAGCGTTATCATCAACAATGCTTCCATCTTTACGAGTGCGAGTTTTTATATACATTTCTCCTCGTGTTGGATGTATACCATTATTCTTCGTCGCCTATTATTTACGTTTGATGGTTAGTAGGGAAATAAAAACCAAAATATTCAAAAATTAATAAATAAAAAAAATCTTGAATAATACCATTTCATGAGCAAGTCTAACAAACGACTTTGTCCCACTAACATGAGGCTCCTTCATCTTTGAGCGGCTCATTCTTTTAACACCGCATGTACTCTACAGTAAATGGTAAAGTTATACATGATAAGACTTCTTCGATCTAATTCCATAATTATATATATTTAATAAGAAATCAACATTACATCATTGTTACCTGAAATTCCGGAGTGAACCAACGAGTAACAAGTTCTTTAAATTGAGTTGGATTCACTCGGTCATCATTTTTAACTTGTTGTGCCACAATTTCATCAACAGTAACATGCCTTTAAAGAACCTTTCCATTCTTTCCATTTTTTTCCGATGCTATGAAAGATCCAATTTTTAATCTCATTTGTTTCATTTGGATGAATAACAAATTTAGACTACAAACAAAAATTATATGTAAATTAGAATATACATCTTAGCTTATCTACTAATACATTTTGAAACTTGATAAAGACATATACCTTAACGAGTGAATACATGTCCTCTTTTTTTTTGTATTGGAACTTTCCTCCAGTCAGAATATTCTATGGATACATGATCAGCCATCTTCACGAGCGTCCCAAGGAATTGAGCAAGTTCATTAGCTTCAGCCCCAACAGGCTTTCCAGACTTGTTGAATGTGACAGCTATTCTTTTATCCATCTTCCAAATTTCAGCTTTTGTTGTATAGCCTCGAACCCTTTTAGGAGCACCTAACAAATTCGAAAAAAAAACAAACAGGTACAAAAAACGGTCTATTAACAAATTTGAACATATATGCTATTGTTTTGTGTCTAAAACGTCATTACAAATTGTGTACAATTTTTACCTTGTATTTCACTAGCTTGATGACCTTGAGTTTCAAAAACTTGGTGGTCTTCAACTTGGTCGTCGTCAACATGGTCTTCAACACCCTCAGTTGAGATGGTAGAAGTGATATGTAGCCTCTTACGCCTACCTATACTATTACCTTTTATATTAGAACTTGTTGCCTTTTGTTTTTCAGGGCCTTGTATTTGTTCATGAATATTGTCTTCATCATTAGAATAGTCATGATCTGCCATCTGTATCTCATGTTGATCAACATCATCTACTTCTGTATCCCCTTCATAAAAATAATAGAGTAAATTAATATAAAAGATACTATTAATTAAAATAACTTTATGAACAACAAAATGATACCTTGAAATATCTCATCATCCTCATCAACAAGAACCAACTTTTTCTTTGCTCCTCCTTTATCACCTTTGATTATTTCACTCATGGTAACTGTTGGTTGTTTATTCGGTTTTGTTGTATTGACAAAAACCACTAAAAACGCAATACGTGTGTCACCCTCGGTCCTAAAGTATTGATATTACCGATCATCAAGTGATCACATCATACCACTTATTATATCAAGATCAAAGGTGTGGTGTGACAAGTAATTAGACCCGGAAAACGGGCCGGGTTGGGTTGGGTCATGGGTCAAAACGGGTTCGGGTCAAAACGGGTCAATTATAAAAGGAGTTGTTTTGGTTCGGGTCGAAACGGGTTCGGGTAGGAACGAGTTCGGGTCGAGTTGGTTAATTTTTTTTAAAGAGATTGTACATCAAGGGGCAATTTTGTTTGGTTCGAAACGGTACGCGGCTAAACGGTTACGGTTCGCGTCGAAACGGTACGGGTCGAAACGGTTAAATTCGAAACGGTACAGGTCGAACGTTTCACGTTAACAATCTATCATTTAATCTCATGTTAGTGACTAGTAACTACAAGTTTAGCTGAAAACGGACCTAAAAATCATCCTTAACTGATGATCATCGCACATCAAACAGAAACTTATTTTGACCCTAACACTGGAGCTGTTTTTATTATTATTGTTTATTTTTTACATCTGGTAATTTGGAATATGCTGGTAATTTGGTATGCAGTCAATTTTTTATCCATCAATCCATCATATGGCTTTCAGTTGCAATCAAATAACGAGGTATGATCACATTTGAAAAGTACACATAAAGCAGTATATAAGTGCAGCTACGATCACATTTGAAAAGTAAACTTGAACAAAAATATGCGTCTAGACATAAAGATGCCAAAAAAAACTGGGCAGTCTTGAAGTAGCTATAACTGTTATATAACATCGACTTCCTTTTGGGACTGTTACCTGCAGCGGACTTGAGTCTTCCACCACCATCAGCGGGCTTCTGCATATTTGCCAGAAAACATAGCAGGTGTACTTTCAGCCAGCTTCCGACGCCTCTACTTCTCTCTCAAGCCCGCTATATCAATAGCTTAACTACGTAATCTCACTTTGGAAACACACGCCCACTTAGAAACACTTCTTGACCCAATATCGCCAATCAACTGCAAAGCAGACAAATTCAATACAAATTGAAGTCACACATAAACATAATTGGGCTAAAAATACTAGAAAATAGAATAGACAATTTTGTTTGTGCATTAGACCCTACCTGCACTTTACAAGACCCATGCTAAAAGTAGTCCACCGAAACGCAACAGGACCTCCAAGCCTAACCTCTCTCGTTAAATGGATCACCAAGTGCACCATTACAGTAAAGAATGATGGAGGAAATATCTTCTCTAGTTTGCATAAAGTGAGAGCAACTTTAGACTCAATAAAATGCAGATCAACTTCAGATAAATCCTTGTAGCAAATGATCTTAAACAAATTGCATAGTTCAATTATAACCGAGCTTACATGGTCTGGTAAAGTTCCACGTAATGCAATCGGCAAAAATTCTTGCATCAACAAGTGACAATCATAACTTTTCATCCCAATTAATTTGCGCTCATTTAATTGTACACATCGAGAGATATTAGATGAAAATTCATCGGGAGGTTTGATTGACTTAAGGATTTTTAAAAATTGAGTCTTTTCACCCCGAGTCATTTGATAGCAAACTTTTGGCATGAAAGTGATATTACTTCTAGGCCGCTTCTTTGGATGCAGTTCCTTTCTTATACCCATTTGTTGTAAGTCAAGTCTTGTTTTATAGTTATCTTTTGACTTTCCTTCTTGTCCCAATATAGTCCCCACTATGTTGTCACAAACATTCTTTTCAATGTGCATAACATCAAGATTGTGGCGCAACAACAAATGCTCCCAATATGGCAACATAAAAAAAAATACTTTTCTTCTTCCATGGACCATGAACATCATTGTCGACAAGAAATTATGTGTTGTCTAGTTGTTGTAGAATCTCCTCTCCAGAAGAAGAAACAGGAGCAGCTCTGAATTCATGGTGTCCAACAAAGGATCTTGTGTCTGAACGCCAACGATGGTCAGATGGAAGCCACCTTCGATGACACATGTAACACCACTTTCTGCCATGACTAAGCCAATTGGAATCAATATCAAAACCACATACAGGACATGCAAGTGCTCCCTTAGTGCTCCACCCGGACAGATTGGCATAGCCTGGAAAGTCGGATATGGTAGAAATAATAGATGCCTTCAACTGGAAGTATTGTTTCGCTGAGGCATCAAATGTAGAAACTCCATCCTCCCATAACTCCTTCAATTCTTTTATCAAAGGTTGCATATACACATCTATCTTGTTTCCTGGACCTTTAGGACCTGGGATGATTAAAGAAAGAATAAAATTTGGTTGCTTCATAACTAACCATGGTGGCAAATTGTAAGGAATCAGAAAAACTGGCCAAATACTATGTGGCACATTCATCCTAAATGGGTTGAAGCCATCACTTGAAAGAGCTAGACGAACATTACGGGGATCACTAGCAAATTCAGGAAACTTTTCATCAAAATCTTTCCAAACTAGGGCATCTGCTGGATGTCACAATTTTCCATCTCTCACACAGTCTGTATGATGCCACTTCATAAGATTAGATGTCTTTGATGGCATAAACAGTCTTTGAAGTCTAGGATTTAAAGGAAACCACCGTAATATTTTTGAAGCCTTCTTCTTGGGAGGACTCTCTTCATCTTCTGGACTAGCTTCATAAACTTTCCATCTAGAAGATCCACAAAAAGAACAAATTTCATCTTTCTCTTTATCATCCCAGAACAACATGCAACCATTAGGACATGAATGGATTTTTTCATATCTTAATCCCAAGTTGGCCATGATTTTCTTCACTTGATGTGTTGTTTTAGGTAACAAATTTCCTTCCGGTAATAAATCCTCTAGAAACTCTAACAACATATTAAAAGATTTGTTGCTCCATCCATTGAGACATTTTAAATGGTACAAATGCACCACACAAGATAACTTGTTGTATTTGCAATTCGGGTACACCTTTTCTTCAAACAATACAGATTAAAGCGGGTTACCTTATATGTTCAGGGTTCCGACCTGAATACTTGAAATGGGTATATCATGGGGAAGGCACAACGTTCACAAGGTCATCAAATGTGCTTCTTCTGGTAGTCGTCTCCTCACTATTACTTGACGCAGTCTCATGCATCCCGACTCCATTTCCACCTTCTGTTACGAATATATCATCCAACATTTCATGCATTTCGTGGTGTAATATCTGTTCTTCCTCATTATGGGTTGTGCTCGTTGATGCAACCGTTGTGCCTTCCCCATGATATACCCATTTCAAGTATTCAGGTCGGAACCCTGAACATATAAGGTGATCTAGAACAGTTTGTCTACTCTTATATTTCATATTTAGACAATTTGTACATGGACACTTTATCAATCCCCCATTGACACATGCTCTCTCAAATGCAAAATTTAAGAAGGTTTGCACCCCATTAACAAAAGTTTGACTTGATCTTGGTGCAAGGTACATCCATGATCTGTCCATTACTATTCATAATGAAACAAAACAAACTTTATAAGTATTATTCACAACTTTTTCATCAAATACTGAACAAATGGCACTAAAATGAATATACCGGTTCCGTAGCGGTATTTACGATAAATTTGAGAACATTTAAAAACCAAAAAGCAACAAAAAAATATATCAATTGACTAGATAAGAAAAAAATAGTAAATCTTCCTGTACCGAAAAGCAACAAAAAAATATATCAATTGACTAGATAAGAAAAAAATAGTAAATCTTCCTGTGTATGAAACGATTTTCGGGTTCGGGTCGAACCCGCCAACCCGCGAACACGACCCGTTTAGCACCCCTAGTTAATCAACATATAACTCCTTCACAAATGATATACAACTAAATCATGAATTTACACAGCCTTATTAGCTAACCTAAATTACAGAACAAAAATTTGTCCCTTAATTCAAATTACACATCCAATTGTCATCAGTTGACTTCAAAATAACCAAAAAAAAAAAAAAAACAATAATCAACATAAAACTCCTTCACAAATGATATACAGCTAAATCATGAAACTTAAACAAGCTTATTAGCTAAACCTAAATTACAAAATTACACATCAATTGTCATTAATTGACTTCAAAACAACAAACACACACAATAATCAACAGTCAATCAACACAAAAACCCTACGAATCCTAAAACAAAACAAAATCCACATATAGCAATCATCTACACGACTAAAACAACACACAGATCAGCAATTCGAGTCGATTTGACGCGAGATCGTCAAAATATTTACATTAAAAAAACATAATTGAAGCTCTAAACACGAATTTCATGAACTGAAACTGCAAATTCAATTAATATCTTGTGATCCTAAAACAGTAACATATGGTATACCTTTAAATTGACAATTCACACTCACACAGGGAATTAGTTTAAACAACAAAAACTATTTTAAGTACGAATTAATGTATCAATTCGAATGATAAATACTAATAAATTGAAATTATAAGAACTAGGGCACCAAATAAGATTGAGAATAAAAAAGGTAGAATCACGTTTACCTGTTCAAAGTTGATGGCCAATGCAGAACAATAAACCCTCTTGAACCTAAAAAATTTAGGGACTTTTGAACGAGGATGATGGGGTTGCTGAACGAGGATGATGGGCTATTGATCGACGAGGGGGCTTCTAAATAGGTGGTGTGGTTGTGCAGTGGTGGGAGGGTGGTGCTCAGCCGTTCATGGTGGTGAGGTAGCGGTTCAAAGATTTGGGAAGCGATGGGGATTGAGAGGGGAGCTCACACAGATTGATTTGGGGTTGGGAGTGAGGATGGGGAAACTGAAGTTTTTTAGAGTTTTGGACTTTTGGGAGGGAATCTGGTGGCGTAGAAGAGGGAAATTTAAGTTTATTTGGGGGTTTTAACTTTTATGGAGGGAATTAAAAATTTTCATAACCCTGATGGTCACCACTCACCATGACCCTCAAAGCAACATCACCTGCCGCGTTTGACACGAACGCAAGCCATTTATAATTACAACTTTTGATGGACCGTTATTATCTAATACGACCCATCATGTCGATATATCAAAATTATTAAAGTATAGTATGTCTACTAAGTATGGTCGTTATTAGCGGCCAAAAGCACCGCAGCGGCTTCGGCTGCACGACGCAACAGCAACGACACGCGGCTTCGGCTACACGACGCACGCAACAGTGGCCAACAGCGCAGCAGCGGGGTCCGCTTTACAAACTCATACAGTTTTAACTAGGGTCGCTGCGTAGTAAAGGACGTACGGGTATCAGCTGAGTCATTCGCAAAAGTGCCACTAAAAGAGGGCAAATTTTATATTGAATTGAAAGTGTGAATCAGTGGCATAAAAAAATTAAATGCTACTAAAAGTGGATATCAAGAAATTATGGCATGCGCAAAAGTGCCATTAAAAGTATAAATTAGTGACACAAAACCAAAATGCCACTAAAATGTCTGTCAAGCAAATGTGGCATACGTAAAGTGCCACTAAAATCTAAATTAATGGCATAAAAGTTAAATGCCACTAAAAATGTATGCCACTAAAAATGTATGCCACTAAATGGCATTTTTTTTTGTAGTGAGTGTTAACATGTTTTCGTATGTTAACAAGAATATGAATTTCTTTTAGACAGGTTTTACCATCATAGCTAGGTCTTTAATGACATTCAAGCTAGGTTTTACCCTTTAAGATTCCTTCAATATACATACTGGTAGATCAATTATGAAAAGGAATAATAATTTGATTTTATTTCATATATTATGTTCATATAAAATGATACAAATGGAATTTAGATAAAATATTCAAATGAGTTTGAAAGGAGTATATGATTGCCCTAAACGGGACTTGAAAGGAATGATGTTGTCCATGAAGGGACTGAAGATAAGTATGCCCTTATAAGGACTTACTGAGGAAACGAACTTCAACAAAAGGAGTTTTCTTCTTTACCTTACTTCTGAATGCTTTCTCCTTGGTTGCACGTTGCACCCTAGCCGCAGTGCGAAGCTTGGCAATTTAAGGCTCCGGATGTGGAGAAATTCCATTACGGCTTCTTTGATTGAAGACATATTCAAAATATATAAATTTGAAAGCAATAGTTTTTCAGATTAGGGTTGAGAGTATTCCTATGTTAAGTCTAGACTCAGAAGGTCAAGGAATGTGCTACTGTGTCATTGAGATTAAACAAAAAAGGCTAGTGTTTAATTCACTCAATGTTGGCTCTGATACCAACCTGTCACACCCCGATATTTCCACGTATTACCGATGGGCCCGGTGGGGAGTATCGTGACGTAGTTGATATCATCATGGTCAAACAACACAATATTTACATGCACAGCGGAAGCAAAAGATATATATATTACAATCCGAATATAAAGTAATATCAAGGTATTACAACGGAAAGTAAAGGATCCACAGGCGGATCAAATAAAAGAACACTGTTCAACAGACTTCAGGCATCTAGAACTTGCAAGATTCCTTATTAACGCCCTGAGCTTCCAGCCAATTACGTTCAGTACCTATCACTTAACCTTCTTGGAAAATACGTCAGTTTACACTGGTAAATACAATTAACCGACTCATTTGAAAAAGGTTTAATAAAATTGATTTGAATGCACAAGGCACAACATATCTTTTATAACTTGGGACAATTATATAAATGTAATCTTGTATACAGATTTACATGTTCGTTATACGTTCAGGGCCCGATGTAGAAACCGAGTCAAGATTAACAGACACGCCACAAGTATAGACCCACATGAGAGTGAGATACCGTTTCCCTTAAGCGACTATCAGGTGTATGCCTACACCCCGTGCTTAAGACGTGGCCATTTTATAATACAATGATGTCAAGGATATCCGGGACATGGTCATCAACCCCTAAAGGCTTTTATTTCAAACAATACAGATTAAAGCGGGTTACCTCAATAATTTAATCACAATACGACTAAACATTCAATACCCGACCAAGCGGTATTATTATAATACCGTATCCCAAGCCCGTATAGGGAAAATAAGTTAAGAGTATTTACCTGAGCTAGCAATGCAATTTATACTCAGCCGTATATTCTAATCAGTAAGCACAAGTACTTCTACTGGAGCTCTTAATCTGGAACGAAGGTTTTTATTAACCTATTAGATTCCTAACGGGTCTTATTTAAGTTGTAACTTAGACCGGTTAGTTTTAAGGAAAGGTTCGCGGTTCATTACGCATGCTTAAGCGAGGACCGGAATAGAATGTGATTTAGACCCAACAAGTTTGGAGACTTGTATAATATGGGTATACTAAACACATTCTGGATTTTGAGGCAAAAATGATAAGGTTTGACCCGTTTTGGTCAATTTATGCAAACTAGTTACACAAACCGATCCGAACGCGAAATATGGGTAACGGGTAACCATAAGAGTCATATACATGTTTCCTAAGTTAATATGCCTTAAACATGTTGTGATATCAGTAAGATGCCCTCCGTTATGCCCAAAACGAATTTAAAACCAATTTATGCCCCGTAGGGGTATTTTGGTCATTAAAAAGGTTATAAAAGAGGTTTAATATGAATCTGAGTTTCAGATGTGATTTAATTAGTAAAATACTTACTTTAATAAGTTATATCATTAGGGTATTACACATATGTGAATTTTATCATTTATAACCAAACTATGCACCGAAGGGGCATTTTGGTAATTTCACATAAGGTTTAAAGGTCAAAATTGAAAACCCGAGTTTAAAACTTTTGCTTACTGTTAAAGTATATAGATTTACTAAAAATATCAGTAGGTATCAAGTATTATATATTTAAAATAGTTTCTATACATACTATGCGCTTAAAACGCGTGAAAAGGCGACTTTAAGCGATTTTCGGGTTTTTAAAGAAAAGCTGGTATCTTTATCATCCCAGAAAGCTTAAAATATTTTACTTATCATCTAAAATCAGTTGCAAAAGGTTTTGGGGTCAAAAGGGCACAATGGTCAACATTTAAGCATATAACGGAAACATGTAATGAATAGGATAACTAAGGATCCAAGTTGTATAACCTCAGAGGGTTACACTAACCTATAACCTGGTCCTAAAGGAATCCTAAGGCATATCTAAACTAAGCTAAATTGGGTCAGAACTGAAAGTCAAAGCAAAAGTCAACTTTTGCGACTTTCTGTCCCAAACCGAGCCTATACTTAGAATTGTCGGGTTGAACATGCTTAGACATGTTCAACTAATAATTACCAAGTTATTAAAGTGAGAAAACTGATTTTTATGACTTCTATATTAATAGTTATGAATTTTACTTAAAACAAACCCTTTTGACTTTTATTTGACCCGACAATTAAACTAAGTAAACGTGGTAATTAGGAGGTGCCCTTTTTGAGGGTTTAACACCTACTAATTATGGTCACGTAGCCATGTTCATTACGAACAATGGCTCAACAGTTTAAAAGTCAAAGCGTTCATCAAAACGCTTGACTTTTCGGCTATAACGCTAGAAATTTAAACTAAGCACGAAAGGACACTTACAAAGGGTCCAAGCAAGGAGGGTTGATCCTAAATTCTCATGTATGAAGAGCAAGGTCTCCAACTTAGAGAATTCAAGATCAAGGTGTGAGTTTGGGGAAAGTTAAGGTGGGTATTTATAGGATTTCTATGACCGTTAGGATCGTTCCTCGAATACCGTGCTTTGATCTTGTCCCTACACTTGTTGCAACACTAAGGTAACTCAAAATGGCCCCCCATTATCAGGAATGACATGTGTGGGTGAGGAGATGAGTGTGTTACAGCTGTTAACAGGTGTTAAAACAAGTTTAACTGATCTGGGAGGGCCTCGCGGCCCGCGTAAGGTATACATAAACCTTACGCGCCCCGCCTGGGAAGCACTGATCAGAAATAAGTTTCCAAAATGGCAGTTTTGGTCCCTGTTGATGTTTAAGGCCGTTCCCGACATGTTTAAGGCCCGTAAAGCCATCATTAAGGCCCTAAAGTGATGCCTAAACATTCTAGACATGATACATGCTAAAAAAATATGCCGGATGTTGGTTCGTTTGGTCGTATGATCGCGATGTTCGCTTAATTACGACGGAATGCGCATAAGCGCGAAAAACGATCCAAATGACGCGACGAATGGATTTTTCTTATGCCAAACACTAAAATAAAATATTTTAGTGCTTACATAAATTTTTGGATGCCCGGGGATATTCAGAATGTGAGATATGCGCGAAAATGCAAACTTGTGCACTTTTTGACACTTTTAGTCCCTGCGTGACTTAAAAGTTTATTTTTTGCGCACCAAACACCTCTAAGCCTATATCTAAGCTATATAAAGGATAATTAGGGTATGAATAACTCATGGTCATATTTCGGAGGGTCCGATAACATACGAATCAACATACTTTTGCAGTTTGACGCTTTAGGTCCCTCTATTGCGCAAACTTCCGCATTTCATCACTTAATAGCATTGAAGCCTTATATAAACCATATTAGGCATTCTTGAAAGTATTATTAAACATCACTATGCTTCGGGTTCGCTAAAAGGTCATTCAGAGGTATAACTAAACATATTGACACTTTTAGTCCCTCTAACTTGCAAAGTTGCGCGTAGCTTTACCTGCAGGTATAAAAACCTTGGATGGCCAATGATTGGCATTCCCGAGAGTATAATAAAATATCATGAGGCTCTCAGTTTGTTAAAAGGTCACTCAGAGGTAAGAATTAACATGTTGACGCTTGTAACCCCTTTATTGCGCGAACTTTCAATTAATTACACAAACGGTTACACTTGATCAACAAGTGACTCATTTGTGAATATAAAACCATAGAAGGTTATTTAGAAACTTATTTTAGGTATGTTAATACTTCCAGTTCTTTTATAATTAATGCTTTTCGATTTTTCGAAAAATTAGTCCCTTAAATTCAAAGTTTGACCTTATTAAGGTTTATTACACGTGTCAATACATCGTTGGACGTGATTTTATGAGGTGTTACAACTTTGTATTCACCAAGTGATGTAAGAGACTTAGGCAAACATGGCCTTGATTTTCAAGAACTCTTACGATCAATCTTGGATCCCGAGATGACTCACACACTCTATGATGGACAATGGATGATGGTGGTGGATGATGGTGTTGTGATGGTGGTGGGTGAAGTGTGAGAGAGGTGGTGTGCCAAGGGATGGTTTGAAAATGAGCCAAGCACCCCTATTTATAGCCTGAACAGCAGCTCGGGCACGGCCCCGTGTCCAGTGGGCACGACCCCGTGTCCATCCTCTTCTCTGTCTTCATTAATTGCAGTTTGTCTGCATTAGTTGACCACGCCCCCGTGTCCGCTGGGCACGACCCCGTGTGCAGAAGCGTATCTGTACTATCAAGATTTTCCTGGATTCTGCGAATCTTATAGTTGACCACGGCCCCATGTCCGCTGAGCACGGCCCCGTGGTGGGCGATGGAAGCTTCTACAACTTTGTCATTTATGCTGACACTTGGGCACGCCCCCGTGTTCACTGAGCACGGGGCGTGTTCAGCTTTCTGTTCTCTTGTTTTGCTTGAGAAGATGCTTTCGGGGAGGTCGGGCATGCCACGTTTGTTCCTTTACTTGTATTTATGTTAGATTTAGCTGCCTTTTTGCTTCTTTTGTTAATTTGAGCTCATTTAATCCTGAAAATACAAAAGGAAGACAAAAGCACACTTTTTCCAACATTAGTACTAAAAAAGGCTTAGTTTTATGCCACGATTGATGTAATTTATATGTTGTATTTTGCACACATTAAATACCCCCACACCTGAATCTTTGCTTGTCCTCAAGCAAAACTCTTTATAATGTGGCTTTACTCTCCCAAATGGAATGGGTAGAAGAGAAGGTTTTTGGGCATGTCATAGAGTGTCAGGATTTCCAAGATTCTTTATTAAATTTTATTTTTATTTATTTACAATCCTATTCGTCATAATTTATTTAAAACTTTTCATAAGATAAATTACTTATTAGGGCATAGCATGCCTTTTTAAAATTCTATTTATATACAAGTTCACATACCTCACGGGGGATCACTCAACACTCGGCCGAAGATGTATTTTAGTGAATCACTCGAGAGCGGCATGAAACTTACTCCTACCATAGGCTTGCCAAGCAATCAATCCTCCACCTTTTTAACTATATACCTTTATAAATATCAAGAGGACTTTTGGGTGAAGAGTTAGGCTTGGGTTAAAGGTAGGTGGTTGGGTTAGTGGTTAGTAGAAAAAGGGCAAAAAGCATAAAAAACATCGGTTTTCGTAAGACTTTTTATTTTTGCAATTTTTATTTTGATGAAGCCATAATTCAAACAAAGTTATTTTTGATGAACTTGCTTGTTTATTTCTTTTGCTTCATCATCAACAAATTTTTTTTGAAAGTCATACGAAAAACCGAGCTTGTCACTAAAACAAATGGTTAAAAATAAAAAGGTTTTGGTGGGTGAAAGGGTGTTTGGTTTGGGTTAAGAAATGAAAAGGTTTAGGCTCAAAGGGGTTAACTAGGGGGATTTTGGGTAGGTGGTAAAAAAAAGAAAAATAATGGTGTAGAAATAAAAAGGGTTAGTCCTAATGCCTCCATCATTTACTTACTCGGGTTTAAGTTGGTAAGGACCGGGAATGTATCGTCGTGGCAAGTTCTAGAGTTGTAAGAACCAAGCGGCTATTCACACAAGAAACAAAAAATGAGCATTTAGTTTAAAGATATGTATTTGTATGCTCAATAAAGGCTCAAAACTCACTTTTGTGGGAATGGGTTTTTATGTGATCAAGTATATATAATTAAATTTTAACTAAGCTTGTCATTCCTTTTCATAATTTTCTTATATTGGTTCTTTTTATCACGATGCTATCGGTTGTAAATTTGTAAAAATATAACCTTTTTAGAATTTGAAATTCCCAAGTTAAACCTAGACAAGTAAAAAAAATGAAAATTTTTGAAAAAAAATTTGGGGTGATTAGCAGTTCCAATAGAGTTTTGTGTAAGGCTTGTAATCAGGACTTGCAAGATTCAAAGTTTTAGCATCCCCCCCACACTTAAATTACACATTGTCCTCAATGTGTCCCAAAAATAAGTTTTTAGGTTGATTGAATGTGTAAAAGGTGTGAAAAAGCAAAATTTTATGTTACTGGGCGTCTGGACACGGCCCCGTGTTCAGGTGCCAGTAACAAAAAGTTGAACAAAAGAAACAGAAGCCTGGACAAGGGGGCGTGTTGGGTGAACACGGCCCGTGTCCAGTTTACCTGAACTGGGTATTTTCTGCAGACTGTTCAGCACGGGGCCGTGTTGGGCGGGCACGACCCGTCTGAACTTGCTGTAATGAAGAAAGTTCGTCGGATGGCCCTATTTTCGTGCATGGGGTGCTGGTCCAAGTTTCCCTTGTTATCCTTCACCATCCCGAGTGTGTTTTATTCATTACAACATCATCCAAACACCAAATTAACTAAAACCATCATTCATTAAGTCATAGAGAGAATTACAAAATAATCCTAAAAGTTAAAATACTAGATAGTTAGGTCAAAGAAACACAAGAAATCTAAACCAAGAAGTTCTAGCCTACTACTTATTCTATTAGCAAAATTTCTGAAAAGATAAATCTCTCGGTTAGATGTGGCTTGAAAAACTTCTTTTTTCCGGGCATGGGTTCCTCACACGTCGGCGAGCCATTCTTCTATCTCCTTAGGGAGAAGAAAGGCGGGCTCATTGGCATTGGTTTGAGGAGGTGCAATCTCCACCGGGACTTCTTGTAGATCTTCAAGAGGAGGTTCCGCTGGAATGTCGTCCCAACCGGTAGGATTGTTGATTCCAAGTGCTAGGTTCCAATCCTCTTGAAGGAGGATTGGTTCCATGGGAGGTGTTACAAGAATGTTTAACCTCTGGTGCAAGAGGTTTATTTCTTGAAAACTGTTTTCCAACCCCACCGTAAGATAATTTATACGGTCTATTAGGACCTCCTCTGCCGAAGTCATCTCATCAAGAGCTTCACGTAATGCCATCACGTAACGTATGAGAGTCGCTTCGATTGATGACCTTCTCTCCCTTCGACTGTTTCTGGAGTGCGCAGAAGAAGTTCCACTGTTTTGACTAGACATTCTACGAAAACAAACCAGAAATAGTTCATCTTAAATGAAACAGTACATCGGACACGGCCCCGTGCTCAATGAGCACGGCCCCGTGTTCAACTTTCTGCAGATTTTCGGAACAAGGAATCTGGGAGTTTTAAATTATTTTTCCAACTTATGAAGCATTTTTGAACAGAAATAACTTAAAACAATGTTGCACAACTTATTTTTAGCAAGATTCCTTGGACAAAAATCTAATAATCAACACAATAAAGCTTGAGAGCAAGCTTCAATGGAGGTGTTGAGACAAGAAAGATGAAGAAGAAGGCAATGGATAAAAGAGGAAATGACAAGATGTTTGTTAGAACCTTCTTTTAGAAATTACCTAGGATGGTAGGTGAGAAGATCCTTTCAAATCCCTGTCCCTGGATGGTCCAAATATGCAGGATTCTTGGCTGCATTTATAGAAAACGACAACATTCTGGACACGGCCCCGTGTCGGCTGTACACGGCCCCGTGTGCAGGCAAGGTCCTGACACATTTTGTCCGTATTCTGACTCAAAGTCAGAAGGGAATCTTTTGGTGGACACGGGGGCGTGTTGACCTGGGCACGGCCCCGTGTTGAAAGGTTGTTTATGAAGTTTGTCTATTTTTAAGGAACTTTTCCGGATCGGGCGGTTCCTTACTGGATGGAACAACCCCAAAGTGCCTAAGATACCTTAATTGTTCTAGATTAAGACGAGAACGCAAGAGGTTGTCGGTGAGGGTGATTCCTATGCTATATGTAGGTGGACAAGTCCAACCCTTTCCCGGGCTCTCGTTAAAGAAGGTGTATGCCGAATCGCTCAGGTCTATGTATGCATCGAACGAAGTCGATGGGGAGTCCTTCACGGCACAATCGACACAGGGACGACTATCACTCAAGTCCTCACTAGAGTTGGAGGTAACGTTGGTAACAACGAAGTTGTTTTTATGCGATCCCAACAATTCTTCTTGGTTATCGTCTTGAGATAAATTATTGAAATCTATCCTTAGTTGTTCTAATCAATTAATAATTAGATCTTCCATTTGAAATAGTTCATCAAGAAGCATTTCTCCTAGAAGATCCGGTTGAGAGCATTCGAGGGAGAGATAAGGATTATTTTTACTTTCGCCCCTCTTAAGGCTACATGAAAACAATGGGTCTATATAGTGGGGCTTATAATTTAGAAAATAACATTCTAATTCTTTATGAGAGCCACCACATATTTGACACCACGTACCATAAGAGTGCCGAAAGTAAAAAAATATCATTATCACTCATGTTTGTGTCAGAAATTACCAACCTTCGGGATCTTACGGTTCTGTTTTCAGTAACTGAATCTTGGGCACGGGGAGTGTTGGGTGGGCACGGCCCCGTGTTCAGCTTACTGTCTGACTTAAAACAGGATTGCCAGTTCCAATGATCGGGCACGGGGCGTGTTCAGCGGGCACGGCCCGTGCTGAGTTCTGCAGAAACTGAAAAACTAAGAAAAATCTAAAAAAAAATAGAAAAATAAGAAAAAATATTAGGCCGTTGATTCCTAACTTTCTTAAAATCCTTGTGTCCCCGGCAACGGCGCCAAAAACTTGATGTGCGTGAGTGTTATTAGTTTTTAATGTGTATATGAAGCCCTTTTTAACACTTTTTAGCCAAATTTTAAATTTATAAGACATGATATTTACTAACACTAAACACGCATATGGGCAATTGCACCCAGCGTGAGCGTAGTATAGTGTTGGCAAGATACCGAGGTCGTCCAAGGACACAAGAGCTTTTAGTACCGGTTTATCCTCAACGTCTAATCAAATCAAAAATTTAGAAAAAGGTTTTAAACTAGAAAAATAAAAACTAACTAAAATGCTGAAAAATAAAAATAAAAATAAAAACAGATAGACAAGATGAATCACTTGGCTCCGACTCGTGTTTAGTGTAACCTTTGATTATTTCCACACTTTTGCACTATTTAAGAGATTATCTTAGTTATTGTAGTAGGCCCCTCTTTTGAAGGTGACGTTACCCTCAACCCAGTAGTTTGAGTCAGCAAGGATACAATCCTAAAGGGTCGGATTATTGAAAGATAATTAATTAAGTTATTAATGCATATTATGGTAGGCCCCTCTTTTGAAGGTGACGTTACCCTCGGCTAAGTAGTCTAAGTCAGCAGGGATACAGTCCTAAGTAGCCGGGTTAAAGTTTTAATAGTAGCTTAACTTAGGAGGGGATCAAAGAGTTTGGACCTCCGCCATCCAATACCGGTAGGTATTGAAGGAGGTCCTACTAAATTTGACCCAGGTCCTTGTAGGATCTATACACTGAACAAGGCAAGACTCTTACAAACCGTTCCCTTAACCCCTGACCAGGTAGCCAACATACCTCCATATAGACCGTGGAGATATGAATGGTGAAAATCTTTTATTTTATATAGATAGTAAAATAATGCCAAGACACCACAGACAAACGTTAAGGAAGAATCACCTTCAACATAAGAAACTAGTTATTAAAGTCATTAATACATAACCAAGTAAAAAGTGCGAAAAGATTAAAAATAAAAAGTATTACACTAGACACTTTGTCTTCACCAAGTGATGTAAGAGACTTAGGCAAACATGGCCTTGATTGTCAAGAACTCTTACGATCAATCTTGGATCCCGAGACGACTCACACACTCTATGATGGACAATGGATGATGGTGGTGGATGATGGTGTTGTGATGGTGGTGGGTGGTGGGTGGTGGGTGAAGTGTGAGAGAGGTGGTGTGCCAAGGGATGGTTTGCAAATGAGCCAAGCACCCCTATTTATAGCCTGAACAGCAGCTCGGGCACGACCCCGTGTCCAGTGGGCACAGCCCCGTGTCCATCCTCTTCTCTGTCTTCATTAATTGCAGTTTGTCTGCATTAGTTGACCACGCCCCCGTGTCCGCTGGGCACGACCCCGTGTGCAGAAGCGTATCTGTACTATCAAGATTTGCCTGGATTCTGCGAATCTTATAGTTGACCACGGCCCCGTTTCCGCTGAGCACGGCCCCGTGGTGGGCGATGGAAGCTTCTACAACTTTGTCTTTTATGCTGACACTTGGGCACGCCCCCGTGTTCACTGAGCACGGGGCGTGTTCAGCATTCTGTTCTCTTGTTTTGCTTGGGAAGATGCTTTCGGGGAGGTCGAGCATGCCACGTTTGTTCCTTTTCTTGTATTTATGTTAGATTTAGCTGCCTTTTTGCTTCTTTTGTTAATTTGAGCTCACTTAATCCTGAAAATACAAAAGGAAGACAAAAGCACACTTTTCCAACATTAGTACTAAAAAAGGGTTAGTTTTATGCCATAATCGATGTAATTTATATGTTGCATTTTGCACATATCACTCGCTTTTGACAACATAGGCTTATGTGTCGAACACATAGCTATGCCAACTCAGCTTTTCTTACTTCATTATTACATCATAATATCACTTCATTTCTTATACATAAATTATTTTTGTTAATTTGAAATTGAAAATACTAAAGGGGTTAGCATGGGGCTCATTTTTTGGGCGGCCAGAAATTACATTCAACTTTGAATTCCCGCTCATCCTCAATAAACCTATTTATACCTTCTTCTTTTCTCAGAAACCCTTTATTCCTTTCATCTTTTCTCTCTCTAGAGAAACCCTAGTCTCCACTGCCTCCCTCACTCAGTGATAACCACACCGAATCCACCTCCCTCAAAGCAACCACACAAGGGTGGTGGTGAAACTTCTGAAGATTGAAGATGACTGAGTTTTCCTTCGTGAAAATAGGTTAAGAGTATATACCTTAGCTAGCACTCGCCTTATAATACTAGATTTATAATAACTCAACCGTATTCAATTAAGTAAGCGTAGTGTCACGGGCCAAATGTTTGAAGATCGCAATGTTATGGGCTGTGCTTGAATGCTTGGGTTACTGGCTAGTCCTGGACTTTATCGGGGGACGGAGTCAGTGTCAATGAAGAGGTGTACGTGCCTAGTCGTGCAAACGACGAACGCACCACTGGTCGAGAGCTGGCGCCGCTCTCCTGATGAGTCCAAGGCAGGACGAAACCAGTGACCCACACAAAGAAGCGGGATGGATTGGCTTGTCCACGGGGACTTAGGGACGCCACACGGGGGTCGAAAAGTAACCCCGTGACAACTTGGTATCAGAGCAGAATGATTCTCGGATACGTTGGAACGTGAATCTTAACCAAATGAGCTTAACATTTAGAGTATGGTTGCGCAATGGTGGTGGGAGAAGACCAAATATGGGTTTCCTTCGGCAAAGGTCTTTGTACTCCGCGAGTATGGGATCGTGAGAGCCGCTCAAGTATAGTTGTAGTGAAGCCTTCGTGTTATGTTAAAAAATCTACGGTTCAAGCAGCACCGTAAAAAGGAAGTTTTGTGAAAGCTGCTACAACTATTCAGGTCCCCGTATTCCTGAAACAAGGTGAATCATCGGCACCAAATCCGATGCGATGGACGTCAATGCCACTTATAACCAGAACTGTCGTACTATATTGAACATGCACGACAGATGATCATTGTTGCTGTGCTTTCGGGTGTCCTACCCTACCAAAGTGAATCATGCTCAACATAAGGGCATCATGCATTGTCAAGTATGCGAGCTGGTATGGGACGGCGGGCATGCACGAGGACGTGCATGAAATGGTGGTGGGAGAGTGTCACGGGCCAAATGTTTGAAGATCGCAATGCTATGGGCTGTGCTTGAACGTTTGGGTTACTGGCTAGTCCTGGACTTTATCGGGGGACGGAGTCAGTGCCAATGAAGAGGTGTACGTGCCTAGTCGTGCAAACGACGAACGCACCACTGGTCAAGAGCTGGCGCCGCTCTCCTGATGAGTCCAAGGCAGGACGAAACCAGTGACCCACACAAAGAAGCGGGATGGATTGGCTTGTCCCCGGGGACTTGGGGATGCCACACGAGGGTCGAAAAGTAACCCCGTTACAGTAGGTACAATTTACCGGAAGGCTCTAGTCTGGAATGATGGTATAAATAACCAATTAGAATGCTAACGGGTCTTATGCAAGTCGTAGACTTAGACCGACTAGCTTAAAATATCAAAACGGTACGATATGCTTGATTAAGCGATGACCGGAATAGAATGTAGTTTAAACCCGAAAATTACTAGGACTTGTATCATATGGGTAAACTATTAACATTCTGGAAATTGAGATAAAAATGATAAGGTTAAACCCGTTTCGGTAAACTTATGCAAACTAGTTACATAACCCTAACCGTACGCGTATAAGTGATAATGGGTAACCGAATGAGTCATGAACAACTTCCATATGCCAACATACTTTAAACAAGTTATAATATCAGTAGGATATCAACTTGTATGCCCGTTAAGGTTTTAAAATCAAACTATGCCTCATAAGTGTTGGTGCACTAAATGTCTGCTGATTACGTCATTATCAAGTCTTGTGTCTAGGTTTGTTTGAATGATCACACAATAGGGTTTAAGTTAGGGTTTTTATGTGTTAAACACAAGATTTCGCTTGAGAGGGTATGTATATGCTTGAAGCGAAATCAACAACACATGATTTCGCTTCAAACTGTTTCAAGCGAAACCAACTACTCTATATATAGGTGTGTTGGTCATTTGAAGCGACATCAGTAGTAAGTGTATGTGAGTCAAGGTGCTGTTGAATTTTTGTCAGAAAATCATTGTAAAGACTCAGAAGGCATTAATAGAAGAAAAATTAAGAGGAACAAAGCTGTTATGACTTTGCATACATTGATTCCGCCTTTGTATTCAAAGATGAACACCTTAACTGACTTTTAGAGGTCGTACAACGGTCCAACAAGTGGTATCAGAGCTCAGGACGAGGAGTTCATACCATAGCAGCGGATTTTCTTCTTTCTACTCATTCTTTTTTACATTTTTCAGATCTGAACAAGTTCTAACGGTCGAAATGGTCTGATTTTCGAGTATATCGTGTAAAACTGAGTTTTAACAAAGCCTACAAAGTTTCGGACTTAAATTCAGATTAAAACTCATTAAAATTGACATAAAACAGGGTTTCGCTTGAAAAGTGTTCGAAGGATTTAGTTGATTTCGCTTCAAATCAGACTGTTTAGACTATTTCGCTTGAATCTCTGAAGCGAAATAGTGTTGTGATCTTGGATTTCGCTTGAGACTTCCTGAAGCGAAATAGTGGTTTTCGCTTGAACAGTTGAAGCGAAACTGTTATATCAGATTTCGCTTGAAGGTCTGACTAGTTGAAGCGAAATAAATCATTTGGGATTTCGCTTGAAGGTTGCAAATCAGTTGAAGCGAAATAGTTGGGTTCGCTTGAAACTGATTGGTTTGAAACTTGTTTTGTTGAAGCGAAATAGAGGATTTCGCTTGAATCAGTTTTGCTGACCGATTTCGCTTGAACAGTTATTATTGAGCTGTTTCGCTTGAAGCTGATTACTTCAAGTATTTCGCTTGAATCTGTTAATTTTTCAAAACCTAAAAATTTTCTAAGTGTTTGACTGATTTTTCAGGTACATTCACGATGGATGATATTTTCTTGAACCCGTTTAGCGATATGTACGCATTCGCAGGAAATTCGGGAGACGATACTTCTTCAAACGATGTAAACAAAAGTCCACCGAAAGAAAGAAAGAAGGAAGCTTGGGAGTCTGAAAGTGCATTTGGAACATTTAACAAACCTCCTAAGCTAATGGCTATAGAAGATTATAGCAGGTGGGCAACAAAGTTCGAAGATTGGTTGATGGCATTTGCTTTTCCTTGCTGGAAGAGTATGAAGAATGGTTTTGCCCAAGGAAAGAAGAATGGTGAAGCATTAAGGTCAGCTGAAGAGATTGAAAATTTTGTGGCTGGGCAAAAATGTGTGGCATTATTGTTTCAATCGGTGCGTGAAGACATCATTTCGCTGATAGATTACTCCAATTCTAAAGGCTTATGGGAAAAACTTGAAAAGAAGTGTCTTGGAAGCAAAGAGATTGTAAAAAATAAAAAGAAACTTCTTAGGAAAGAGTTTGATATGTTTAGTTGTATGAAAAATGAATCGGTGTGTAAAATGATTGAAAGGTTCGGTCATCTGAAGCTGGAATTAGCAAGACATGATATCAGATATTCTGATGATGAGCAAGTAGACAAGTTGTTCGATTCATTGCCAGACGAGATGGAGTGGAGATATTATGCTCTCATGCTTAAGAATACTATTCCTTCTGATTTGTTGAAACCAGATTTGGTGATTGAGAAACTTGAAAGTCATGAACTGGAATTGAAGAAGACGTACAAAGTTAATCATTCATCTTATCAACAGAATCTGGATCTATACTATCCAAAGAGCATGATGCCGAAAGCTACTTCTCCAAAGACTGCATTTTCTGCTGAAAATGTTTCTACAGCCGGAAAAGAAAGTCAAAGTGGTCAAAGCAGTGGAAGTCACAGTGGTTATCACAGTGGATCTTCATTTTCTGGAAATCATTCTGATGCAAAGAATCGTTTTCAATGCAACATCGCAATAGACTTGAAGAATGCTCAGAACTTTGATGAGGAATCGGCCAAGCAGCAGATGATCTTTCTAGCATCAGTGTTGGAATCGTATGAAGGATTGGTAGCTGGGAAGATTGGAAATACAAATTTGACGAAAGAAGATTACGATCAGATTGATCCGGAGGAAATGGAACTGATCGATATTCGTTGGGCTATGGCAAGTGCTGTTCGTCGTGCACAAAGATTCATGGAAATCACCGGCAGAAAAACAATTGGTGGTGCTTCTACTAAGCTGGGGTTCGATAAATCGAAGGTGACTTGCTTCAAGTGTAAGCAGAAGGGTCATTTTAAGAGAGAATGCCGAAACGCTTATGTTGATGAATCGGAGAATCCGTTTCGAGATGATTATTACAAAAAGGCAATCTACCATCAGAATAAATCTGAGCCGCCTAGATTGAAGCAGGTTGAAGATAACAGAGACAAATCAAGGGCTCTTGCTGTGATTTATGATGATGAGGGGTATGATTGGAGTAAGGAAGTTCTACCTGAAGAAGATGCGGTGGGTTATGCTTTCATGGCAAGCAATGATGAACCTAAGCCATGGAAAGATGATCGTACTGAAGAACAAAAATATCAATACCGGAAGATGGTTGCTGAAACCAAGATTATCAGACTTTCTGGTATCTTTCTGGAAGCTAGAAGAGCAAACAGATGGGATCCAGATAGAGAGTGCTATCTTGATAGGTATGGCAACATTGCGATTGATGACAAAACGCTAGATATCGAAGCCATCATCAAGGAGTACAAAGAAGAAGATGAGTATTGGCAACACAAATGGTGGGGAACTCCAACTTCGAAAATGATTGAAGAAGAGAAAGAGAAGAAAGAAAAGCAGGTTGATACAGGCATAATTGATACTACGCAAGAGTTGACAGCTGAGAACCTGGGAGTGATGGCTGACAAAGTGCTAGCTGCAAAAGCACTTGAGGTAGATCCTAATTATGTTACTGAGTCAAAGGGGTCGGTCAGTCAAAGTGAGTCAACAGAGTCAACAAATGCGTCAGGTAACAAGTTTGAAGGAAATGCTGACTGCAAAAATTGCACCAAACAATGCAATTTTTGTAGCACTGTCACGTATCTTAACAATGAGAAAATTCAGAATCTGACAACAAAAGTTAGAAAGGTTGAAGGTCAGATTCTCGATCGTGACAAAAGTGTAAGAGCTTCAACTGAACGGAACAAAGAATTAACGACTCAAATTGAAAATGATAAAACTGAACGTGAGAAAATAAAATCTGAAAATGAAAAGTTAATTCTTGAAAACCGTCAGATTTCTGAAAAGTTTGAGAAATTGAAAAACATTGTTAAAGATAGTGATGATCGAAATGGCAAAACATTTAAAGAAAATGAACATCTAAGAGCTGTTTTGAGGTTAAAAGAAGAATCGATTAATGAACAACTGGATCAAATTGCTAAATTGAAACTTAAAGTTCAAGAAGCTGAAATTGAGAATGAACGAATCCAGTTGAAGCTTAACAGCTATAAATCGGCAAGCTTTGTTTTGCAGCATATTGTTCCTAAACCTATAGGAAAAAACAAAGATGGCGAGGATGTGTTTTCTGATGGAACTGGTGTAGGTTTTCACAAAGTTCCACCGCCAATTTAAGACAACTATACGAAAAAGCAGTCTAGTTTGGTGGAAATTGAGGAAGAAAGTGAAGTTAAACTTCCTGAAAACATTGATGTCACGTTCACATCTTCCAATGACGAGGGTGTCCAAAGTGATGTGGTGAAAAGTGTGGTAGACAAAGTGCTTAAACCGGATTGTGACACTTCTGAGGAGGATGGGTGTTTCTTGGATAAATACATTCTGAAACAAAAGTCCAAAAACAACTTAAGTGATGAACCGGGTCTTGTGATGTACAAGATGGCTGGATCTGATAAGTTGTATTCGGATTCTGAGTTTCCAATTGAGAATGTTAATATGAAAAAGCTAACAAATGTTTTCAAATTGATTGAAGTTGAGTTATCAGATGTGAACAGTTTGTGTCAAACAAAAAGGCAAATGAATTTTGAGAAAGATAAAGCTTATTACAAAAAGCCTGTTGTTCCAACACGGTTTTATAATAACAATCGAAACAATTGGTCGGATGGTTATTGGGGTGGTAATAGTTATCAGAAAAAGAGTTTTCAAAACAAAAGGTTTGCTAATAAAAAGGTGTTTGTGAACAGTTCGAGTTCATTGTCTGATGAGGAAAATGAAATCTTTTCAAAATCAAATGAAGAGTTCTTTGAGAAAAGAGCTTCACAGTATCAGTCTGAAGGCACGATTCGAGTAGTTGATACTCGTACTTGTTTTAGATGTGAACAAGTTGGTCATATTGCATGAAAGTGTACATATGTGAAGCCTAGGACTGAAGTTGTGAAGGTTCAACAAAAGAAGGTTGATGTGAAGGGTAAAGCACCAATGTATGTTGAGAAGAAAGTGGTTGAGAAGCAAAACGTTAAAATCAACAATGTAAAAGCAAAAAATGAACCTGTAAAGAAATTGGTAACTCAAAATGACAAGTTTTATAAACGGGTTGCATTAACTGAACAAATTTGGAAACCAAAAACTGAAATGAAAATTTCAACTTCTGAAGTGAAAAAGGCTGAAGAATCAATTTCGGTTGATTATAATGCAAATTTTCCACCTTTGAAGGCTGGAAATTTCAAATTGCTAGAGTCAAGGTTACACCTAAGGCTGATGAGGCCTGGGTGGACACCATGTTCGAATGAGCAGTTTGAATTGCCGGAGCTTCCCGGATCGCGAAGCATGAATCGGCATCTTTATTGAAGTGTTTTAAAATCAACTTGTGGTATATGCAGGATCTTCCAACAGCCATTTCAAGATGGATCATGGATAGTGGGGCATCTCGACATATGACAGGAAAAACCGCGTTGCTCTATGATGTGAGAAACATTAATGGTGGTTATGTGGGATTTGCTGGTCATGAAGGTGGTCGAATTGTTGGTGAAGGAACGTTATCTAACGGAATTGTGACGTTTGAGAGAGTTAACTACATCACTGAGCTGGAGAACAATCTGCTTAGTATCTCGCAGATTTGTGACAATCAGTATACTACTCACTTCACTGATAAAGAATGTTTGATTTTGAAACCTGGTTTTGTTGTTCCTGAAGAATGGATTATTATGAGGGCACCTAGAGTGAACGATTTATATGTGTTAGATATGTCTGTAGCAACTACAACTACTGGTCAAGCACATTGTTTCGTGTCTAGAGCAACTGAGAAAGAATCGAGATTGTGGCACCGAAAGATGGGGCATATACATCTTAGAAAAATGAATCATTTGGTGCACAATGATTTGGTATTGGGAGTTAATATCAAAGGTTTTCATCTGGAAGGGGAGTGCATTAGCTGTATTAAAGGCAAGCAGAAGAAAAAGTCACATCCTACAAAGCAAGTCAATTCAGTTTCGAGACCTCTAGAAAGACTTCATATGGATTTGTTTAGTCCAGTGAATGTCAAGAGCATTACAGGAGATTACTATTGTTTGGTCGTTACTGATGATTATTCCAGATTTTCATGGGTTTCTTTCTTGAAGACAAAAGATGAAACATTTGACAGTTTGATGGGGTTGTTCAGGAAGATTGAGAATTTGTACCAAAGGCGTATCAAGAGAATTCGAAGTGATAATGGTACTGAATTCAAGAACAGCAAGATGGAAGAATTTTGTGATGAAAGAGGTATTTTGCATGAGTTTAGTGCTCCGTACACTCCGCAGCAGAATGGAGTCGCAGAACGCAAAAACCGGACGCTAATCGAAACGGCTAGAACTATGCTCGCAGATTCGAAGTTACCAATTAATTTTTGGGCTGAAGCTGTTTCTGCCGCATGCTATACGCTTAACAGGGTTCTTACTGTCAAGAAGTTCAACAAAACATGCTTTGAGCTAATCAATAACCGCAAACCGAATTTGAAGTATCTAGAACCGTTCGGGTCACCTTGTACGGTTATAGAGCCTTTTGGGAAGTTTGGTCCGAAGTGCATTGAGGGAATATTTGTTGGTTATTCAAATCCATTAAGACGTGTCTTCATTCCAAGTGAGAAGCGGATTATTGAAGCTGCAAATGTTGAATGTCAAGGTTATACTATGCCGCCGCAGAATCCTGGTGATTCATGGAGTTATCATTATGACAAACTTTGGGATTCGTTTGACATGAGAGAAGAATCAGAGGATGAAGAAGATTTCTTTGATGAGTTGGATATTTTGCGTGAATATGAGTCGCAGTTAAGGTTCCCAGCTGAGTATTCGAGGAGACCACGGGAAACTTCAAACGATGATGAAGCAGGTCCAAGTAATGCTGATGAACATGATGATGTCCAACAGAATGAAGTTGCTCAGGATAATCAGTCGGTTCAGAATGATAATCTAGAAGCTGAAAACATGCCAGTATTTGATCATGGTGATTCAGATTCAGATTCTGAGGGGGAGCAAATTCAGATTTCAGGTCAAACAAACCAAGTTGGTGAACAAGATGCAGAGCAGAATGTTACTAATCTAGAGGGAAATGTAGATGTTCAAAGTGAAGTGATGCCGCGAACTTTTTCATATCATCCAGAGGAGTTGATCATAGGAGAATTGCAAGCAGGCGTTCGCACTCGAAATCAGATTGATAAAGGGCTTACATGTTTTTATACAAAAATTGCTCCTTTGCAAACTGAATTCTCATTAAGTTGTTTTATCTCGCAGATTGAACCAAGAACTTACAAAGAGGCGCTTACTGAAGACTCTTGGGTCAATGCAATGCAGGAGGAACTTAGTCAATTCGAGAAATTGGGAGTGTGGAAGTTAGTTGATTTGCCAGATGGTCATAGGAAAATTAACACCAAGTGGGTGTTCAAGTGTAAGAGGGACGATAGAGGAGTTGTCGTAAGGAACAAAGCTCGACTCGTTGTTCAGGGATTTAGTCAACAGGAGGGAATTGATTTTACCGAAGTCTATGCTCCTGTAGCACGACTAGAGGCGATCAGAATTTTCCTAGCATTTGCGTCTTGGAAGAACTTCAAAGTTTATCAGTTGGATGTTAAATCGGCGTTTCTTTACGGGAAGGTTAAAGAGGAGGTTTATGTCGGTCAGCCGCCGGGCTTTACCGATCCAATCCACAAAAACAAGGTCTACTTATTGGACAAAGCGCTGTATGGTTTACATCAGGCCCCGAGAGCCTGGTACGAGACTTTGTCTCAACACCTACTAGCCAACAAGTTCATTCGTGGAAAAGTGGATGCCACTCTCTTCACTAAAGAGGTCGATGGTCATCTTCTGATAGTTCAGATTTATGTGGACGATATAATCTTTGGGTCGACAAATGAAAATCTATGCAAAGATTTTGAATCAGTGATGAAGCAGAAGTTTGAAATGTCATTAATGGGGGAAATGAAATTCTTTCTGGGATTACAGGTTGAACAACTTCCTGAAGGAATTTTCATTCATCAGTCAAAATACGTTCATGATATTCTAGAGAAATTTGGGATGTCAAGTTCTACTCCAGCTGCTACCCCACTTGCAACAAATCATGGGATTCACCCAGATCTCACCGGAGACAGGGCTGATGAAACATTTTACCGTTCCATGATAGGTTCTTTAATGTATCTAACTGCTTCACGTCCTGATATTATGTACCCAACGTGCCTCGCAGCAAGATTTCAGTCTAACCCAAGAGCATCGCACATGATTATTGTGAAGAGGATATTGCGCTACCTGAAAGGAACTCCTTCATTGGGGTTGTGGTATCCTAGAAAAGGCGATTTTACGCTCGAAGGGTATTCCGATTCGGATTTCGGATGCTGCAAAGTCAATTCAAAATCAACAACTGCAGGATGCCAGTTCTTTGGTCCTAGATTGGTTACCTGGCAGTGTAAGAAACAAACGTCTGTGGCGTTATCTACTTGTGAAGCGGAGTATGTTTCTGCTAGCAGTTGCTGCTCTCAGATCTTGTGGATACAGCAACAGATGCGCGACTACGGTTTGCAGTTTCTTAACACACCTCTTTTTGTTGATAATGAGGCCGCAATAAATATAACTAAAAATCCAGTACATCACGCTAAAACTAAACACATAGAAATTCGTCATCACTTTATTCGTGATTGCTTTGAGAAAAAGTTGATACGAATTGAGAAAATCCACACAGACGAACAGAAAGCTGATTTACATACCAAAGCTTTTGATAAAAATCGGTTTAAATATTTGTTAAAACTGAATGGTATGAAGCTTCTGTCGGTGTCGGATGGCATAATTGGCGTTGATGAGAGTACTGTTGCGGATGAAGACGAGAAACAATCTGCAATGGTTTGTCGAATTTTTACTTGTTTTGGTATTTAGGGGGAGTAGATAGTTGTACATAGTTTATTTTCAGAAAATACAAAAACAGTAAAAAATGCAAAAATACAAAAACATGATAAAATCTGAAAAAGAGCTTGTGTATATAGGGAAAATGATAGTACATCAGCTAGACGATTACAGTATGCTAAAGATTTGAAAAGTATAAAAGAGTTAAACAATCTTACTGATGATGTGTCGATAGGTTTTCACACATTTAGTAGATTTATTTGGGATATAAACCTAAAATTCAAACTTGTGAATTCGTGGGGAACACTACTTGGATATATAGGTAACCCCTGAAATCTTGTTTGAAAGGTCTCTTAATCTGATATACTAGGTCTTTATACTCTATGATATCTGGGGTATTATTCCGGGACTTCTGCTGAACGGTAGTTCTGACCTAGTCCCTGGCTAATACTTGCTTCAATGCTTGAAACACAGCATTAAACCCTCAGCATGCTGAAACAATAAAATTGATATATGCTGCTGTTGTAAGCAAAAAGATCCTCTAAAGGGGACATACCGAAAAGTCGAAGCTGATATCTCTCTGCGTATACGGAAGTATCGATCTGAGATCCCTCGGCCCTCGCATACCTAAATTATATACAGATATCATTGTAGTATTCTCACCTGTAAGACTGATTATTGGGATTCTGGATACGGGAGTATATTCAAGAGGTGGGACACATGAATGATCTAAGTTCTTAATTCATCTAAATCGTATCCTGAATAAGTTGAAATTTGTGTGAGAATTTAAGATGGATCAGTATATCGACAATCGAGGTGAATTGTTTAAATCTGAGTATGAAATGTAGCTTAACGGTACTTGTGATTTGTCTGAAAAGCTGATATGATTCCCTGACACGCTCAACAAAAATATGTTTGTAATTAGTTTATTTTGTTTACTTTCTGCAATTTAAGTTTTCTGTTTTTTATTTCTTAGTTTAGAATACTTTGTTAAAATCCAAAAAGATTTTATTTCTGCTTTATTTTAGACAAACCAAAGTGGAGAGTTGATTGTTGGATTCTCAAATGTTTGAAGCAGATGCAGGAGATTCTGAACTGAAGAATGAGGAGAGCTTACTTTGAAGAAGTTTGAATTGTTTGAAAAGTCAAAAACAAGTTCATTAACTTGATACTTGTTATTTTCAGAAAATGTTTGAAATTGTTGCTTTAAAATCAGTATTGATTCGTCAAAAGATCAACCAAGGTCATTAATTTGGACTTGGTAGATTAATTGAGTAATCAGGGTCATTAACTTGAACCTGAATACTTGAGTGGATTGTTAAAGCTGATTGAGTGTGTGTTTTATTGTTGAAAAGATAGAATGGTTATGTTTGTTGGTTGAGTAACAGGATTGGACTTTATTATTCCAAAGGAAGCTATTTGTCAAAGCTTGAACCAGATTTCTCAGATACTAGCATATCGAGAGGGGGAGTCTGTGAAAGGGGGAGTCTGGATCAATGGTCAAAGGGAAGATTGAAGTTTAAAGTTTAAAGCTTGAAGATAGAGATTGATGAGAGTTTTTACAATGTGTGAAGATTGCTAAAGACAAAGACTTGAAGCCAAAGACTTCATCAACATCCAAGGGGGAGTCTGTTGGTGCACTAAATGTCTGCTGATTACGTCATTATCAAGTCTTGTGTCTAGGTTTGTTTGAATGATCACACAATAGGGTTTAAGTTAGGGTTTTTATGTGTTAAACACAAGATTTCGCTTGAGAGGGTATGTATATGCTTGAAGCGAAATCAACAACACATGATTTCGCTTCAAACTGTTTCAAGCGAAACCAACTACTCTATATATAGGTGTGTTGGTCATTTGAAGCGACATCAGTAGTAAGTGTATGTGAGTCAAGGTGCTGTTGAATTTTTGTCAGAAAATCATTGTAAAGACTCAGAAGGCATTAATAGAAGAAAAATTAAGAGGAACAAAGCTGTTATGACTTTGCATACATTGATTCCGCCTTTGTATTCAAAGATGAACACCTTAACTGACTTTTAGAGGTCGTACAACGGTCCAACAATAAGGGCGTTTTGGTTATTTAATGACGTATAAAAGGATCTTGCATATAATCTGATGTTATGATCATAAACATTCTGTGAAAATACTTTATTTGTGATATAATATCAGTAGGATATCAAACATATGTGTGTTTTATAGTTTAAGACCAAACTATGCACCGTACGGGCATTTTGGTCATTTCACACATAGTTTTGAAAGCTTATTTTGGATTATGAGTTTATAACATGTACCTACTGTAAAAACATTTTAAATAAGTTATAAAATCAGTAGGTAACAAGTCTTGGTTGGTAAATATGGTTTAAAACTATACTACGTGCCGAAAAGGCGTTAAAGTCGTTAAATGACGATATTTGCGATGTTTTATGAAAACTGATGTTGTGACCAGGTTTATATGGTCAAGATATGCTATTTAGTATAACACATCAGTAGGTAAAAGGTTTTGTATGAAAACCATGATTAAAACCATTTTATGTGCCATAAGGGCATTATCGTCATTTAAGAACGCAATACAAGAACTTGTACATAAACTCAGTTTATAAACTGACTTGATATCCCAAAATATCCTAATTATGATATTAAATCAGTAGGTAATGAGTTTAGTATAACAAATTATGTTTAAAACCGTTCTATGCACCGAAAGGGCATTTCGATCACTTTATGTAACACCCCAAATTTAATATATTATATATGAAAGTTAGTTATAAATTAGTAAGAATGGATTTTTACAAATAAAACACAACATCCCATAGTATAAGGGTCAAATTTGTACAATTTGAAAGATTTTACTTATAACATTATTAAAAACCCAAACACATACACTGGTGTATGTGTGGGTGTCGACCGTAGCAAGAGAAGAGAGGGGAAAACCCTCAAGTTTAACAAATTCAGCAAATTGAAGATGATTCAAGGACAAATTCGAATGCATGTCTTTAATTTCTCAATCATCTATGTATACTCAACCCTAGGTAAGTTAAATTATATGATTTGATGAATTGGGTTTTGAACCAATCCGTGAAGATGTATGAAATTAGAATGATAGTGAGTTAGAATCATCTCATGAAACATGAATCATGCTTGAAATTCTGATTATTTTGATGTTTTGATGAAAACCCACTTGTAGTAGTAATGTTATGAAGATGATGATGCTAAATGTGTTAAATTAAATATAGTTATGATATATGAAGTTAGATGTTGTAGATTATTATTATTATAAGAATCTGATTTAGGATGAAGGTTATGTGAAAATTAGTTGAATTTCATGATTTTGATATGAACTAGTAAGATTATGCATAATATACTTGTACACTATGCCTTGTAGATAGTACCCACACAACATGTTCGATGAAATGCCTAGGCTGATTATGTTATGTTTTAACTTGAAAAACATGTTGAATTGATGAATTAGCATGAGAATGGAATTGTATACGGTTAATTAACGCCATAATAAATAATTGAAGTATGCGTATGCAATGGATATTGTGAAAGCTAAATGTGAAATGTTGCACCCTTGGGGCGAAGAAAGAAGAAGGTACAAGTCAATCCAAGGCTCTAGGAACGCGAGATCACGGTAAGTTCCTATGAACTTTGTCTATCCTTAATGTAAATTTACGAATGTTAGTCTCCTTATATAAATTCTAGTTCGAAAGTGGTTGTGTAAAACATGGTGATTTGATGTGTTGAACATTTAAGGAATGGTTGGAAAAATGAGAAAGTAAAGGAATGGTATGTAGTCGAACCGTATGAACGGGTCGTACTAATAGAATGTGCGTTGGAATGTTATGTAGTCGAACCGTATGAACGGGTCGTACTAATAGAATGTATGTTGGAATGCTATGTAGTCGAACCGTATGAACGGGTCGCACTAATAGAATGTATGCTGGAATGTTATGTAGTCGAACCGTATGAACGGGTCGCACTAATAGAATGTATGTTGGAATGTTATGTAGTTGAACAGCATGAACGGGTCGTACTAATAGAAAGTATGTTGGATTGCTATGTAGTCATGAATGCTAGTACCTTACATAAAACTTAGTTAAAAGTAGCATAGTGGAACATGATCAAATTGATGTGGTGAATATAGAAGGAATCGATTAGAAAATGAAGTAGTAATGTATGTGGTATGACCCGTTTCGAATGGATCGAAATGGGTTGAAAGTAAGACGGTAAAATGGATTAAGTAAGGACTTGATTGTAAACGGGTCAAAAATGATGAAATTGTATCAAGTATGTATGATATAAATTGACCCATTGTAAATGGGTTAATAAAGACTTGTATGATGAATAGCGGCGATGGTTGAGCATTGGCTCGTTACTAATGGGTCGAATGGGTTGCATGTATGAATGTTAATGAGATGTTGTAAATGAATGGGAGTAAATGGAAATAATACTAAAACGGAAAGAATGGTTACAACAAGGATTGTTAACAAAATGGTAATTTTGTTAATGGGTTGAATAAGGATAAGTAATGAATGTTATGGGTTTTATTTGGTATAATGAATTAATGAATGTTTTGATGTTGTGTATGTTAGGTAAATCTCATCCTTTATAACGACGAGCCTGGATCGAACACACTGCAACTCATGCCCAAAAATGCGCTTCCGTATAAGTTTTTGTGTCAAATGGGTCAAAACTCTCTTTTGGTTTGTAAGATGCTCCTTTGTATTTAAGGTCATTTGTAAATAAATTAGTTGAAGGTTATAGTTAGTTAGTTTTGAACTAATGTAATTTAAAAGTTATGATGGTCGTAAATGTCATAATTAGCCGTAAAGGGTATTTTCATGAAATTGTATGTGCCAAAATGAAAGTTTTAAATTTTTGACATTTTTACATGTCGTTTTGACCGTATGTAAAAGTGGGCATCACAAGTTGGTATCAGAGCCAAGGTTTGAGGGATTCGAGCACAAGTCGGAGTGCTTGAACTCAAACTAACAGCTCGCGCGATGGTGTGTTCGCTCCAAGGCCGCAAATGAGGTAAACATTTAAGTTTCAGCAAGGATAAGTAGGTATGATGTAATATTAGCATAAAGATTTAGCTTGGTTGTTGGAAGTGTTAGAATGGGGATCAATACGGAGAGTTACGGGGCTCGTATGGTCGGATATGGACTCGAAAAATGGACAAAACAGCTGAAATACGTCTGCAGCTTTTTTGACAGCCGGGAGGGCGTCGCCGACGTCGGCATGGTGCGTCGCCGACGCGACCACCTTAGCCGACACCCAAACCCACTGTCGACGTAGATTTTGGGCCGACGCCACTTTTGAGGTGCCGTCTCCGACGGGGTGACCAGGCGTCGCCGACGCCGCGGTCTGCTCCAGTCCGCTGTTTTGCTCAGTTTTTCGTATCTTTGGATCCCCGTACTTCCCGAAGGAACATTTTATAGCCCCGTGACGTAATTATAAGGTATAATAAACCATGTAAGTTCAAGAATGATAGATGAAAATGGTGAAAGTCTAATGTATGGTATGGGGCGTCATGTAATGAAAGAACGATTATTGAGTGTTAGTTTGAAATATATATTGAAGCAAATAATGAATGAAATGACTTTGATGAATAGAGAATGAAAAACATTTAAATTGGTTATGTTCATGTAGATGGCGGATGATAGGAATGCTAACAATGATGATCTAACTCGACAAGAAAAAAAATGATAGAATGATAAGTATGATCAAACCTAGAAAGTATTGAACACGAAAGTATGATAGAATTGCGAGTGTAGTATGGATTCTAGGGATGAAAAAAAAAACAAACTGGTCCAATAAAAAGTAGATGTTAGTAGAACGAAAATTTTAACGGAAGATATTTATATGGGGATGCAACACACGAAACAGAATGTAGAATGTAGTGTTGGAATACAACACTTGAAGTTGAATATAGTAAAGATATGTTGATAGTTAACCGTGGAAGGCCAGAAACGGGATATACGAGTAAGTGTAAAACATATGACAAAGGTGGTAGCATGTGATGGTGTAAGTAAATATATCTATAGAAAGATGTTGTGGTAATAAAAGATTCTAACGAAGGAAGGATGCACTGGATATGTTACGAATTATACGTGTAGTGATCGACTCGTGAGGATCAGAATGGATAACGGGCTAAGATTTTGATGGATGATTTAAGTACCGGCAAGGGTAGAAATGTTTGAAAGAAATAATAAAATAATAGTATGTATGTCCGAATTGAAACGAAGTGAGAAGGTAAAGACCTCGATGTGAAGAGAACTAATAAACTTAGCGAAAGGATGCTCACAAGCAGAAACTCATCACAGATGTGCCTAGCGAGCGCATGTAAGAAGGAAAAGAGGATATAACATACTCGGGTAATCGAAAACATTCCATAAAAAAATGGAGGGTATAACTGAATAACTAGAAAGAAAGGTAGAATACAAATGTGTATAAATATCAAGAAAGAGACATAGATTTTGAACGTTCGAAATTTATACACGAATTATAAGAATGAAGGGTATTGGCCCAACATGTAAGCATAGTTACCTATTAGACTTATTAGTAAATGATTCAAAAGAAGCGGGATGGCTATAGGTTGAGACCCTAACAACTGGCTTATTTTTAACAAAGGAAAGATAATTATTGCAAGGCATGGCAAGAACAACATTTACATGGGTATGTCTAAAATTAACAAGGAAGTACAAATGTGTGAATTAGTCCATACTGTGGGGATGAAAAGGGCAATGACCAAAAGTCATGAGTTTTAATTAGCGAAGTTGAACATGTAATATGGTTGGGAAGTAAAACATTAATTTGTCATAGTAAGGTAGATAACTAGATATTGTGTACGAAAGAAATCTGTGAATGTTTGAAAACACAAGCAAATAATAGGAATGGAGTTACTAAGTGTCGGTGGCGTGTGTGTGTGTATATATATATATATATGTATACACATATATTGGTAGTCAGAATTTTAGGTCATGAAGGGGGCGATTAGAAAGAATGATGATAATAATAATGGAGGGATTGAGTAGTAGGCTCGTGATGAGCATTATTGTTGTTAATGGTATAGTGAAGGAACAAGTATGGTTAGTAACAAAGCAGGATAAATGCTTAGAATGCCAAATTTAAAATAATTATAAAGAATTGTATGGAATATTTGAAAGGTTAACGTCAAAATATGTTAAAATGTTAACATATCAATAACTAAGTTATTTGCAAGTTCATTGGTGTTTAAAACCTTAATTTTTAATAAAAAAGGCAAAATAGTCAAAGTATGGCATAATAACAGAAACTTGCATAAAACTCAGATTACTATTATGATCATGTAATATAACCTCAGAGGGTGATGCTACATCATATTACCATCATAACGGAACCTTAACTCAGTAACAAACTAGTCTAATTCGGGTCATAATCGAAAGTCAAAGCAGAAGTCAAACTTCGCGACTTTTAGTTGCGAACCGACCCTAAAACTGGAATTGACGAGCCGAACATGTTTAAACATGTTCTAATAATTATTACCAAGTTGTGTAAGTGTTAAAACTTATTTTAGAACACTTCTAAACTCAGTTTATGAATATTTCAAAATCTGCCCCGTTGACTTTTTAAAACATTAATATGTTGACCTGTCAATTGACCAAGCAAACGTGATTTTTAGGAGGTGGCCTTTTGAGGGATTAACACCTACCTAATTACGATCACGTAGCCATGTTCGTTGCGAACAATTGCTGGACCATTAAGGTCTAAACCGAAAGTCAAAGCGTTTATCGAAAAAGCTTGACTTTCGGCTTTTAAAAGCCTATAAAAGGAAAAGCAGGAGTTAGGGACACTTACAAAAGGTCCTAGCTCGAAAATAGAACTGAGTTAGAGTCTCCCTTCAGTTAGGAATCTTCAGAGGAAGAGTAGAAGTGATAAAATGAGAATAAGCAAGTGTAAAGGTTGATGAACACTCCTATTTATAGTTGGAGTTGAGGGGTTCTTGGATCAAGCCAGGTGTTTTGAGAGGCCTAGAGATCACTCCAGGTGACCTATGATGTGTCACACCCTGACTTTTGCGGAAGCGTGAATTTGGTGTGACTTTCTTAATATCATTGCATTCAATCATAATAACAACTATATGATAAAACCATAGATTTGTCATCCATTAAATAAGTTTAAAACATAACAAGATTGTTTTGAAACGTAGACTTCAAATCCAAGTTTTACAAACCATACAAATTGTTTATGAGTTCACCAAGAACTTGTCAAAAGATGTTAAATATAACCACGGTTTGGAAGACGTGTCTCATCCAGGAATAAGACACACTGACCAAACCCAAAGACCATGGATGACATCTTTATTCTTATCGCAGCATTAAACTTCCAACGCCCGCCAGATCCACTTACAATTTCCCTGAAATACATGTAGTTTGAAAACATCAACAAAAGTTGAGCGAGTTCATGTGTTCGTTTGTGTGTATGAATAAACCTTTGAAATTGTTGTAAGTATGTATGTAAGTCTATAAATCCCGGTATGAAAGAAACAAGGAAAAACAGATCACCAATGGTTTGCATGGCCATTGATATGTGTGAAGTGATGCAGGAAAACTCAAACTTAGCAGATTTCGTCGATAAGACATAGTCACCACATGGCTCATATAGCGTGCTCATGGGTGGGGCTCGCTACACCCGAATAGATCTATCACTCATGTCCCTCGGTCCTACAACGAGGATTAATGGCCTTAAGTGTCATACCCACCACTCACATGATCAAGCAGTAACCTTCCTTAGCTAACCATACCATGTATAAAACGTTTGTAAACAATTGTAACATGTATATCACCCCCGAAGTTATAAACTGAAAACAGTTGAAAGAAAAGGGGGAGATGAACTCACAGTTTTGCGTTCCTTGTATCCTATGTAACTCAAAGCTTCCTCTAGAACGCACGACTACCTACATGCGTACTATGGTCCGTTAGACGAGCGGGTCGTGCCTTGTCTTAGTATTGATTAGTGCCTTTGAGTTACGTTTTAAAGTGTCCTCGTTATTATTCCAAGTATATAATTATTTGTTAAAATAATTAATATTTTAACTTAAATTATATTTATTAAATTTTGGAATAGTTGTTAAACAATATTTTTGTAATAATACTTCGCAAGTATTGTTATTCGTATTTCCTTCCCAAGGATGGGGGTATCTCATACATGTGTATTCGTATTCTTGTACTTATATATTTTTGCCATGTATCGGTGTCGTATCCCAGTGTGGATTATCTTTAATAAGTACCCAATATATATATTTCTAAAATACATATTTCAAGAAGTATTTCTTAGGATAATTATTCCTAATTTTTCTTTTGGCAAAAATATTTGTAGTTCCAAAACATTATATTTTCAAGTCTCACTTAGAAAATATTTATAAACTTATTTTTATCCAACAATAATGTATTTCAAGTTTATCCAAGAATATATATTTTTCCCAAAAATATTATATTTCTTAATAATTTCAAGTAAACATTTATTTGCTTCCAAAAATATTATATTTCATCCTTGTCAAAAATAAGATATGATTTTGTAGTAATCATGAAAATCTCATTTTCATTCTTTTGGTGTCCAAAATATTATTTACCAAAAATATACTTATAAACATATTTTCTGGAATATTTGGTAAGTTACATTTCTCGTTCGGTTTCACAATATTATGTGTGTAACTTGAGTATTTATTCCTTATAATTTTTGATAATATCTTGGATTGTAATTTCTCTTGGCATTTTGTTAAGTTATATTATTTTAACCCTAAAATAATATAACTAATACACAAAGTATAAAAATAATCACACATGCGTGTCTTCTAAATATATATATATATATATATATATATATATCTAGCCACTTTTATTTATAAAAACCAACCTCCAATATTTGTATTTTTGTAACAAAAATTATGGCAAAGTTTATATTGAAAACTCATGGTCAAAATACACTTGTAAATATTTGTTAGAAAATATTTTTCTAAGTGTTTATATTTTTAGAAAATTTTGCCATAGTTTCCCCTAAAAATGGAGGTGTCCATGCTATCAAAGCATATCATTTTCTTTTTAAAATCATCACAAACAATCAACAACTTAACCAACACTTACCAGGTGCCAAAACAATGCTATTTACATAACAACATGAACTTGAACTTTTATAAAAACTTGTAGTAACTTACTAGTGTTTTTAGTAAGCCTAGTTACCCTTAAAAATATGATTATTTATTTAATAACATCATTCTTGAAGATTTAGATCTTTACAACTTGTATGATGATTTTTCAAAAATTAATCTTCTTGTATTTTTCTTGTTAACCATGTACTTTTATACTTGTTTCACCACTAGAAACATGATTAGTTTCTTTCAAAACAATGTTTTAGTAAATCTTGTGTATAACTTTAGCTTCTTGAGAAAACTAGTTTTGAAATCATCCAAGTTTATGACTAGTAACATGTTACATACTTCATCATTCATAAAATCATTTTCATTCTTCAAGTTCATGAGAAACATAAAGGATGATGATCTTGGTCTTTCACAAGATCACCACCTTAACTTACTAGAACATGTGTTAAATCACAATCTAGTAGGTTTCATATGATGTCTAACATCACTAACACAAATCATCAACCATCAAGAAGCCAAAACAACACTTAACAATACGTATTCTTATGATTTCTTATAGTTTTGTGCTTATGTTCATGTTTCATCTTCAAGTTTCTTAGTGTTCTTCAAGATTAACTTTATGTAACACCTTTTAACCACTTGAAATAGATGTAAAATAGAAGGTTTAGTGTTCTTACCACTAGCACAAGGCTAGGAATGATCAAGAGGAGAAAACAAGTGGATAAAAGCACTAGAGAGAGGTCCTTCAACTTTCAAGAGCTCCAAGCTTCTTTGTATAGCTTCTAACACCTTTGAGTAGTAATGGAATGGATGGAAGATGAATGAAAAAGATGGAGGTGTGTTGGGGTGCTCTTGGCCGTAAGTAGGAGAGGGGAAGAAGAAAGGTTTGTGTGGTGAGTTATGAGGATGAAGGATCTTGAGTCTTATGGTTATTACTTATAATCACCACATGTTCTTTATCCTTTGTATATCATGTTCACCAAGTACTAGACAAGATCTACTAGAATATATGAAGATCTACTAGAAGATATGAAGAAAATCAAATGTGGGCCCACTAGTATAACCGTGAATTAGGTTAGGGGGGGGGGGGTCTAGGCTTAGGTGATAACCAACTAGTTAGTTATTAGTTAAAATCAAGCATATAGTTAGAGATCTAGTTATTATATATTTATATGGTGTGTTATGATGTTCGGGGACCATAACTAGTTTGGTAAGGTTAAAACAGTGCTTCTAGTAAAAATTTGGTGTTTCGGGTAGTGTCCGGTTGTTCGGTTAGATACCGGTTCGTTAAAGTGTCAAACTATACCGTTCAGTGTTCTTTATGTATCCTTTTGTGACACTTTTAATTTCCAACACTTAGGAAAGTATTCAGGGCCATTTGAGCATATTTCTGCATGATTTGATTGTGTTCAAATGCTGATTTATTGCTGAATTTTGTTAAATTCAGCATTTTAATTGAGTTTTGGGCACTTTCCGGCACTTAAAATATCTCTAGGAAGGCAGTTTTGTGACCCTTACTTTCCTACACACTACCCTAGTGTAATGCTTGGTTTATGGCTCATACTGTGTCTCAAAACAATGTCTGTCTATGTACTGAACCTCGTCAGCATTTTCCCAGTTTATCTGTTAACTGTGCTAACTATGCTTTATGCATCATTTATGTCAATATGTTTGCATGCAGTCAATGATGTGTCATTTGCACTATGTGATGCACATGTAAGTATAATGCAGTAATCAGAAAGCAATTCAAGTCATAAATTGTAAATCAACACAATCATTAAGCACTAATCATCATTTAATAACTGTACGGATGCATGCAAATTTGACAGTTGTCACATTCTCCCCCTGTTAAGAAAATTTGATCCTCGAAATTTGTACTGCCTTAACTCATTAGGGTTACATTATGCGCGTAAGTATATGAATAATACTGAGGTAGGTAATCACAAAACCGAGTCAAATCTTTATTCATAACAGGTGATTCCAAGGATATATTACAGCAACAAGAACCCAATGGTTAAAAGGTATGTGTTCTAGCATCTGATGTCAAAGGACACGAGATGTATAGATATATAATCTAGGGTAACTCAGTTAACAGGGGCGCAACAAAGGAGTTTTGACCCATGGATTCTCAAACAATCGGTCGCAATATGCAAACGAGTTTTCACAAACTATAGCATCCGCTATATGAACTCAAAATCAACAATTCGAATGTGATAGTAACATGAAAATGATTTATCAACTTTCGAACAAATACATGGATAAGACTGTGTGTTGACATTCTTGAATTGCGAAAATACACCGAATGAAACACAAGCGAATCTGGTGTATTATTGTCTTAGTTCGTAGTTGCATTCGGAATGTTTAAATGACAAGTCAAACAAAAGTATGTGTAGTTTTGTGTGAAACGGTTGACCATGACTAGCACAAGCTACAAATTTGTAATGACACCACAAGGTGTCGTGATGGCATCATTAAATAATAGTGGCGACTGAACGAGTTCACCGTGTTCGAAATCAACTGAAAGTGTACTAAAACAACCTGAAGATTTGATTTACACAATGTCATAGAGTTTTCAATCGAATATGGAACATCAAAGAACTACTGTTTCTGATTGAAGATGGAAAGCAATAAACACTGCAAGGTATTCAATTTATAACGAAAGAATCGTTAGGAGGTACATTGTGATATGAAATGAATCTAGGTACCATTGTCTTAGCATATAACTGTGTTGAGACCGCTTTAGTTGTGATAAACAAACGGATTTGGAACAAATAAATAGACAATTAAATCCGTGTATGAGGTGCGTAACGAAATTAGTGCAAGCTTCAATTTTGTGAAAGCATCACCACAAGGTATCGAAACCAACAACGATTTAGTGGAGTCGTAGCCCAACCAAGTCTACTATGACTCGAAACAAAAGAACCTTTGCAAAAATATTTGAATATGATGCTCTCAATACATCATATGGCGTCTTAAATAAAATATGCGAAATGGATAAGTTCAAGCAATTGAACTTGGTTTCAGCGTAACCCTGACAATAAACGTATGTATCAACAAGGGAATCTCAGCATGGTCACGAAGATAAACCATGAATGTGGCTTGAAAGAAAAAGAAGTTTCAAGAAAGTGTGTTGACTTGATATCAAAGGAGCCAACGATTACAATAATGTAGGTTATTTGAATCACAAATCAATAATTAGATTTAGCAAAATAATGTTTGAACTTTGACGAAGCATTTATTCGAAACGAAACCACGTGCGTAACAAATGGTGCATGCGTAACATATAAGTTTTCAAGTAATGAAACAATGAGTGTTTGCTAAAATGAAGAAATGACCAAGTATCGAAGCAATGTGTGTTCGCTCTTAGCGAAGAAAATTAACATGATGCAACTACCATTGAGGAGAGTAGAGATGCAAACATCTAGAAGCAAAAGTGGAGATTTCAACAAAAGGAATTCGAGTACTTTCTGTTTGGTTAACTGAAGTAGCATATATGTCAGGATAATGGGGTTTGCTTGAGTTAACAGGTGTGGTTCCTAAGCAACAACCTTTTCGAGTTCGGACCTGGGATCCCAAAGGTCCTAAGCACATGTTTCTAGATTCTCAAAATTTCGTATTCTGTGCAAAACTGTTTTGTGCATTGTGTAGGAAACACCATTTTTGTGTGTCTTTAAAACAAGTTATTGTCCCACAATTTCCCCGGCACACTTTCTTCCTGAATTCACAGCTAACGGCACTCGATCATCGATCAGTCGTGAAATAGTAGTTGGATCCTCACAGTTAGTTAAATAAATAGTTTGTTAATCCTCAGCAAGAGTTACCGACTCTTGTTGGTTAGTTCGTTCGGCTCCTGGTAGTTGATGCTTGTACGGAAAACTACCGTCCTTCCTCTTGACGAGCCGAACTGGGGTCACCAAAAATGGGACACTTGGTCTGTTATCTTCCTTCTCTAGCCACTACTGAAACTACACTGACAATCCTTGCATTTCCGAAGGTGTAAGTCGCTAAGGTGCATTGACTGCAGGCGCGGCGCCTGGAATTAAATCGATGCGAAATTCGACTTGTCGTTGAGGGAATAATTCTGGCAAGTCTTCGGGGAAGACTTCAGGATATTCCCTTATCACAGGGATATCTTCGAGTTTTGGTTCTTTGGTTCTCTTGTCCACGACATGAGCCATGAAAACAACACATCCTTTACGCAACAACTTTCGTGCCTTCAAGTAATTAATAATTTGTAGAGGTGTATCCTGCTTCATGAGTCACGATCGTTCCTTCGTTCGCCATCGGGATGCGGATATCAATCTCCGCTCGATCGCTCGATAACTAACCCATCCCAATTACAATCTTGAAGCTTCCCATTAGCTAGTTTTATCGAGTACGGGATATCTAACTCACTTGCTACTAAACCAAGTACACTTTCGAATTCTAGAGACGCGAAGCTAAAATTGGCAACAGTATCTAGCAGCATAGATGCATAACGTTGACTAATATGGGACGTACCGATATCCACGCTTGGATTCCTGGCGTGTCTCCCTAGCTCCGGTGTTGAGCTTTTATCCTTATGCCTGATTGCTTTTAGGGCAATATTTTCTGAAATGCTTTTTGCTTCCACAGTTAAGACAACTTTGAGCACGTTTTTGTTTGTCACTCGTCCTTCCCTGATAATTGTTGCTGTCGTTGTTTCCTCCGTGATTCTCGCTACCGTCTTGGTTTCCATTTCCACGCTCAGTACCTTGCCTACAAGTCTCATTGACATGCCCCACTTTGCCACAGTTTTCACATTTTCCATATCTGCATCGCCCGATATGATAACGTCGACAATTGTCACACTTAGGTAGGATACCCATGTACTCTTTCCCCTTTTTAGCCCTGTTCTTGCTATTCGCCCGAGTACCCTTCTTGAAGTTTGCAAATTTTCTCTTGTTATCTCCAGATGGCTCTACAGGTGTCTCCTTTTTCTCCCCCGAAGTGGAAAATTTTCCTAGTCTAACCGCTTCTTCAGTGAGTGCCACACTTATGTCGATAGCATCGGTGATCGTTGTAGGTTGAGAGGTTGTCACCAGGCTTAGAATCTGAGGTGCCAATCCCCCGATGAAGCGTTCAATTCTCTTAAACTCTGGTTCCACCAGATGCGAAGCAACTTGTGATAAATCGTGAAATCTTTGTACATACTCAGATATCTTTGAACCTTCCATTTTTAAGTTCCACAGTTCAGTCTCCAACTTCTGGACTTCTGCCCTCGAGCAATATCTTTTACGCATCCGTTCTTTCAGTTCGTCCCACGTCAAAGCATACGCAGCAGTCTCACCCAACGTCTGAACCTGAAGGTTCCACCAAGACAGAGCCCCGTCTAGAAATAGTCCAGCTATGTATGTGGCCTGATGTTCGAGGGCGCATTTACTTAATCGCAAAACATAATCCGTCTTCTCAACCCAACGTACAAAAGCTATGGCCGTCTAAGTCTCGAGGTTTGTAGCTCAAGAACTGCTTGTAGGTGCAGCCGTTAGGTGGGTTATTTCCTGAGGTACCTCCGCTGCATTCGGAGCGAAGGGTCTCGTGCTGTGCGATGGCTTGTGAGATGCGTTCTTGTAATTCCGCCTCTGTCGTTGGTAGGGGGTTATCGGTATCAGTGTTCCTTTGAAGCGACATCTTCTAAGAAGGAGATCGGTTAGGTCAGATCTTATTAAGGGCACGGGCACATAAGCACGAATAAGACCTAGGAGGTGTATTTACATGTGGATATACACAGTCGTTATAACAAGCAATCATATAACATCATAATTATAGCACAAACTTGTAGGTGTGAATATATTTAATAAGAGCATAACAAGCAAGCACGTAGCATCACATCTATAGCACAAACACGCGGATCAACAATGTGCTTAGTGAGGACATAGCGACTGAGCTTCCATTAGTCATTGACCACAAAGTATTGTTACATGTTTAATGGGGAATATGACGTTTGGGCTTCCATTATTTTTCGACCATAATCACATTATCTACAAAGTGTGGTTCACATCAAAAGGGACACAGGGTCACCCTACCCTTGTCTAATAAGTATATCAGTATATCAAAATCACGAAGTCAAAAGTGGTCTTCAAAAGTCTCCACAGTTTTGGCTCTTTAGTAGTGTCTTTACTCAAAAGTAATGCAATCCGCATAAATCCAGAAACTAACTATACTGGTGACTGAGGTGGAGGAGGGAGGAAAAGCAAACTGCTAATCATGCGCGAGCTCCTCCTCGAGCTTGTATACACGTCGAAGTAATTATCTGATCTGCTGCTTGATAGTAAGGAAACGAGCATCGAAACCTGGGAAAGGTGTAATAGTAGCAGGTGAGAGTGCAAAAGGAATCTTTGATGAATGTGGACAAAGTATACTGGCAATAGACAGGGTAGAGGACGTGGTGTCAGCTCAAGCTCCAAAATTCTGCGACTCATAACCTCAAACTGTAGCTGATGTGACAGGAGCATCTCATTCTGTGTATAGCCTCCATAATGTGAGGGGTGGCAGGGGTCTGAAATCAGCATAGTGTATGGTAGGGACCGTCGGATTGGCTCGTTCATCGGTGAAGTATTGAAAGAAGCAAACGGTGCGGCCTCTGAGGTCGGGGGAAGTGCTGCTATAGCAAAAGGATTGTCATGCGGGTGCTGACCTGGAGTACCTTTCCGGGGTGCGGGTATGTCCTGTTAGGCATGTTGGTGCAATGGACGTCAGTCTCCTTAGGGGAAGAGGAGTAACATCAGCGGGTGCGGGTGCAGGAACAAATGTCTCAACAAAAGAGAAGATCATCAGGTGCAGGTACTGGGTCAGGTATAAGGGGTGCAATGTCTGGTAAACCAAAAGAAATAGGGTCATGATTAAGCACGGGCTCAGGATCCGCAGGTGCAACATCAGACTGACCACAAAAGGAACAGGCGTTGGCTCAAGAGCAGGCTCTGGGACGTGTAAATGTGTGGCATCTCGAGCAGGTGATAATGCAGCAGTCATAGCGTTGTCGTCATCTGAGTCAGTAGTAGAAAGCTGCAATCCGGCCGTCTGTAAGGCTGCAGATGTCACAGACTCAAAGGAGTCTGAAATCGAGTGTAAAATGGAGGCAGAGAATATACCTTAATGGGAGGAATCTTAGGAGGTAGCATAGCAACGACATCCTCAGCTACCTCTCCATCTCCCTGGGCGTCAACAAGTCAATGTCATCATCAAACGAATCGTCAAAAGGCAGATCCTCGGTAGGAATGACCACAAGAGGTATGGCATCGAGGATCGGAGTCATAATAGGCTCACCATTGGAATGACCAGTGATGGGGTGGTCATGGGCCGAAATAAGAGTGACAAAAGGATCCTCGTCAGGGAAGCCATCGGCAAGGGTAAATCATCACCAAAATCTGGTTGCGCGAACGGTTGGTAGTCGTCCTTGTCCTTGGTCAGCATGTCAGGGTCACTCTCAGTGTCTGACGTAAACATCTCCGGCACAGGTGCAATCTCATTATTTGTGGCGGTGGCCATAGGGTCATCAATGTCTGACAACTTGCTCTCTGAAGAAGGTGACATATGTGTCGGTACATAATAATCATAGCATGTATATCCATAGTAATCACTAACACTTAGTGTATTGCAAGCAAAGACAATTCATCATGTAATCATGTATTCACATTATTTTTCATGAAACTTTCTATCCTTCCTAGTCTCCCAGACTAAACCACTCAGTCTCCTAGACTAAACTAACCAGTCTCCCAGACTAAACCGCCCCTTCTCTCAGACTAAAACACCCAGCCTCTCAGACTGAACCACCTAGTCTCTCAGACTAAAACACCCAGCCTCTCAGACTGAACCACCCAGTCTCTCAGACTGAAACACCCAGTCTCTCAGAATGAAACACCCAGTCTCTCAGACTGAAACACCCAGTCTCTCAGACTGAACTACCCAGTCTCTCAGACTGAATTATAAACATTAACTTTGAAATGTGTTTCGTGTCTTTTATTTGTAAAAATGTTTGTCTTCCTGGATCTGGGCGTTGCATGCAATGAAAACATGTTTGTGAAAACACTTTCATGAGAGCCCTAATGATTGTAGTCTAGAATCGAGAAAGAATCCTAGTTCGCTACAATCGAAGCTCTGATACCAAGCTGTCACACCCTGACTTTTGCGGAAGCGTGAATTTGGTGTGACTTTCTTAATATCATTGCATTCAATCATAACAACAACTATATGATAAAACCATAGATTTGTCATCCATTAAATAAGTTTAAAACATAACAACATTGTTTTGAAACGTAGACTTCAAATCCAAGTTTTACAAACCATACAAATTGTTTATGAGTTCACCAAGGACTTGTCAAAAGATGTTAAATATAACCAAGGTTTGGAAGACGTGTCTCGTCCAGGAATAAGACACACTGACCAAACCCAAAGACCATGGATGACATCTTTATTCTTATCGCAACATTAAACTTCCAATGCCCGCCAGATCCACTTACAATTTCCCTGAAATACATGTAGTTTGAAAACATCAACAAAAGTTGAGCGAGTTCATGTGTTCGTTTGTGTGTATGAATAAACCTTTGAAATCGTTGTAAGTATGTATGTAAGTCTATAAATCCCGGTATGAAAGAAACAAGGAAAAACAGATCACCAATGGTTTGCATGGCCATTGATATGTGTGAAGTGATGCAGGAAAACTCAAACCTAGCAGATTTCGTCGATAAGACATAGTCACCACATGGCTCATACAACGTGCTCATGGGTGGGGCTCGCTACACCCGAATAGATCTATCACTCATGTCCCTCGGTCCTACAACGAGGATTAATGGCCTTAAGTGTCATACCCACCACTCACATGATCAAGCAGTAACCTTCCTTAGCTAACCATACCATTTATAAAACGTTTGTAAACAATTGTAACATGTATTTCACCCCCGAAGTTATAAACTGAAAACATTTGAAAGAAAAGGGGGACATGAACTCACAGTTTTGCGTTCCTTGTATCCGATGTAACTCAAAGCTTCCTCTAGAACGCACGACTACCTACATGCGTACTATGGTCCGTTAGACGAGCGGGTCGTGCCTTGTCTTAGTATTGATTAGTGCCTTTGAGTTGCGTTTTAAAGTGTCCTCGTTATTATTCCAAGTATATAATTATTTGTTAAAATAATTAATATTTAACTTAAATTATATTTACTAAATTTTGGAATAGTTGTTAAAGAATATTTTTGTAATAATACTTCGCACGTATTGTTATTCGTATTTCCTTCCCAAGGATGGGGGTATCTCATACATGTGTATTCGTATTCTTGTACTTATATATTTTTGCCATGTATCGGTGTCGTATCCCGGTGTGAATTATCTTTAATAAGTACCCAATATATATATATTTCTAAAATACATATTTCAAGAAGTATTTCTTAGGAAAATTATTCCTAATTTTTCTTTTGGCAAAAATATTTGTAGTTCCAAAACATTATATTTTCAAGTCTCACTTAAAAAATATTTATAAACTTATTTTTATCCAACAATAATGTATTTCAAGTTTATCCAAGAATATATATACTTTTTCCAAAAATATTATATTTCTTAATAATTCCAAGTAAACATTTCTTTGCTTCCAAAAATATTATATTTCATCCTTGTCAAAAATATGATATGATTTTGTAGTAATCATGAAAATCCCACTTTCATTCTTTTGGTGTCCAAAATATTATTTACCAAAAATATACTTATAAACATATTTTCCGGAATATTTGGTAAGTTACATTTCTCGTTCGGTTTCACAATATTATGTGTGTAACTTGAGTATTTATTCCTTATGATTTTTGCTAATATCTTGGATTGTAATTTCTCTTGGCATTTTGTTAAGTTATATTATTTTAACCCTAAAATAATATAACTAATACACAAAGTATACAAATAATCACACATGCGTGTCTTACATATATATATATATATCTAGCCACTTTTATTTATAAAAACCAACCTCCAATATTTGTATTTTTGTAACAAAAATTATGGCAAAGTTTATATTGAAAACTCATGGTCAAAATACACTTGTAAATATTTGTTAGAAAATATTTTTCTAAGTGTTTATATTTTTAGAAAATTTTGCCATAGTTTCCCCTAAAAATGGAGGTGTCCATGCTATCAAAGCATATCATTTTCTTTTTAAAATCATCACAAACAATCAACAACTTAACCAACACTTACCAGGTACCAAAACAATGATATTTACATAACAACATGAACTTGAACTTTTATAAAAACTTACTAGTGTTTTTAGTAAGCATAGTTACCCTTAAAAATATGATTATTTATTTAATAACATCATTCTTGAAGATTTAGATCTTTACAACTTGTATGATGATTTTTCAAAAATTAATCTTCTTGTATTTTTCTTGTTAACCATGTACTTTTATACTGTTTCACCACTAGAAACATGATTAGTTTCTTTCAAAACAATGTTTTAGTAAATCTTGTGTATAACTTTAGCTTCTTGAGAAAACTAGTTTTGAAATCATCCAAGTTTATGACTAGTAACATGTTACATACTTCATCATTCATAAAATCATTTTCATTCTTCAAGTTCATGAGAAACATAAAGTATGATGATCTTGGTCTTTCACAAGATCACCACCTTAACTTACTAGATCATGTGTTAAATCACAATCTAGTAGGTTTCATATGATGTCTAACATCACTAACACAAATCATCAACCATCAAGAAGCCAAAACAACACTTAACAATACGTATTCTTATGATTTCTTATAGTTTTGTGCTTATGTTCATGTTTCATCTTCAAGTTTCTTAGTGTTCTTCAAGATTAACTTTATGTAACACCTTTTAACCACTGGAAATAGATGTAAAATAGAAGGTTTAGTGTTCTTACCACTAGCATAAGGCTAGGGATGATCAAGAGGAGAAAACAAGTGGATAAAAGCACTAGAGAGAGGTCCTTCAACTTTCAAGAGCTCCAAGCTTCTTTGTATAGCTTCTAACACCTTTGAGTAGTAATGGAATGGATGGAAGATGAATGAAAAAGATGGAGGTGTGTTGGGGTGCTCTTGGCCGTAAGTAGGAGTGGGGAAGAAGAAAGGTTTGTGTGGTGAGTTATGAGGATGAAGGATCTTGACTCTTATGGTTATTACTTATAATCACTACATGTTCTTTATCCTTTGTATATTATGTTCACCAAGTACTAGACAAGATCTACTAGAATATATGAAGATCTACTAGAAGATACGAAGAAAATCAAATGTGGGCTCACTAGTATAACCGTGAATTAGGTGGGGGGGGGGGGGTCTAGGCTTAGGTGATAACCAACTAGTTAGTTATTAGTTAAAATCAAGCATATAGTTAGAGATCTAGTTATTATATATTTATATGGTGTGTTATGATGTTCGGGGACCATAACTAGCTTGGTAAGGTTAAAATAGTGCTCCTAGTAAAAATTTGGTGTTTCGGGTTGTGTCCGGTTGTTCGGTTAGATACCGGTTCGTTAAAGTGTCAAACTATACCGTTCAGTGTTCTTTATGTATCCTTTTGTGACACTTTTAATTTTCAACACTTAGGAAAGTATTCAGGGCCATTTGAGCATATTTCTGCATGATCTGATTGTGTTCAAATGCTGATTTATTGCTGAATTTTGTTAAATTCAGCATTTTAATTGAGTGTTAGGCACTTTCTGGCACTTAAAATATCTCTTGGAAGGCAGTTTTGTGACCCTTACTTTCCTACACACTACCCTAGTGTAATGCTTGGTTTATGGCTCATACTATGTCCCAAACAATGTCTGTCTATGTACTGAACCTCGTCAGCATTTTCCCGGTTTATCTGTTAGCTGTGCTAATTATGCTTTGTGCATCATTTATGTCAATATGTTTGCATGCAGTCAATGATGTGTCATTTGCACTATGTGATGCACATGTAAGTATAATGCAGTAATCAGAAAGCAATTCAAGTCATAAATTGTAAATCAACACAGTCATTAAGCACTAATCATCATTTAATAACTGTATGGATGCATGCAAATTTGACAGTTGTCACATGATGTGTCTAAAACCAGAGTGGAGCTCATGGTTTCGAATTAGAGGTGCTATGGTGGTTTGTGTGGTGAACAAGGAAGAAGCTGGCAGTTACTTTCTCCACAGCTACACCCGTCGCGCCCCGCGACCGAGAACGACCAAGGGGTCGCGCCCCGCGAGGGCCCTCGGTTTCAGCCAACAACTTTGTAACTTTGACACAATCAGCCCCCAACCTTTAAACTCAATATAACTTTCATTTTTGGCACTTTTAACCCTTTAAATTAGGTTGTAGGTATTCCCGAAAGTATAACTGAATATCTTTAAGCTCCGGGTTCATTAAAAGGTCACTCAGAGGTATAAATTAACATGTTGACGCTTTTAACCCTTCAACTAACAACTTTTTAATTAAATCATAAACGGTTTCGTTCGTCCAACAAATGGCTCGTTAAGAGAATACAAACATCGTATAAGGTAACTCAGAGGCATAGTTTAAGCATGTTGACACTTTTAGTCCCTCCACATTCATAGTTTTCATTGTTTGGCAAAAATAGTCCCTTGTATCCAAGCTTATGCATAATTAGGATTAGGGACACGTGTCAATACATTATTGGACACGATTTTAAGAGGTGTTACATCCTCACCCCCTTAAAAGAAATCTTGACATCGAGATTTACTCAAAAAGATGGGGGTAGTTCTGTCGCATAGTGGACTCGACCTCCCATGTATATTCGGGACCTCTACGGGCATCCCATTTGACCTTTACAATAGGTACGTGCTTCCGTCAGAGCTTCTTAACCTGTCGATCCTCGATCGATACCGGTTTCTCAACAAACCACAGGTTTTCATCAATTTGCACATCTTAATGTGACAGTGATAGCGACTCATCGGCTAGGCATTTCTTTAAATTGCAAATGTGGAATACATTGTAAATTCCACTTAGCTCCTTAGGTAAGTTTAGCTTATAAGCTACAAATCTGACACATTCGATTATCTCGAATGGTCCTATGTATCTAGGGCTCAAATCTGACCATCTATTAAATAATTAAGGGCTAAGATTAAATGGGTGAAATTGAACAAAAAAATGAGGCGCGTGGGTTATTGTAGGGGTATTCTAGTCCATCCAAGTCAATAGTTTCTCTCTCCTTCAATTCCCCCCGTTTTTAAAACGTTAGTAACTTTTTCATACGAAATTATTTTTTTATAAAAATTGCACCATAAAAACGAGTGTTTTTTATCTTTAAAACGAGCACACTATTGTTATACTTTTGAAAAAAAAGTATTGGATAATCCAAATGCGTAAAATGCAATGGACAAAAAACACAAAAGAATGATTTTTTTTTTCTAAAACGCAATGGAGTAAAAACAAAAAAGAAAGTGTTCATTCTAAAACGCAATACACAAAAACACAAATGAAAGTGTTTTTTTTTTCTAAAATGCAATGGACTAAAAACACTTCAAAATGTGTTTTTCTAAAACGCATTGGACCAAAAAACATATACAAATGTGTTTTTCCTAAAACGCAATAGACAAAAACATAAAAGAAAGTGTTTTTTTTTCTAAAACGCAATGGACTAAAAACACAAAAGAAAGTGTTTATTCTAAAACGCAAAGGACAAAAAACACACAAAAATGTGTTTTTTCATTCTTTTGTAAAACGCAATGGACAAAAAACACAAAAAAATGTTTTTTCATTCTTTTGTAAAACATAATTCTAAATTAAAGTTTAAACTGAAAATTGTTTTGTAATTTTCTTTGAGACATTTTGTCAAACACCTGGTGTGCAACTTTTTACCACTGATTTTTAATAAAATCGGAACCAATAATGTTGCTCAAACGCAAAAATACATCAAGAGAAGGTTAGAATCATAGATATCTTCACTTTGCCTAGAAAATGTTTGAGAAATTTGAGAAGAGAAGTACCTGCTTCAATCAATTTCTTATGTTCTATCGCATTATGTTAAATTGAAAAAAAAATGAGAAATTGCATAAAAATAAACTGGGTTTTCTTCAAATAAATTGAAGAACACGTAAATTGAGTATTTAAACCATTCATTGCTAAGAAAATCGCGGTATGATGTAATAATTCTAGAGAGAGAAATTGAAGAAAAGATTGAAGATGGTGAGGGTTTTGAATAGGGGTGAGCAAAAGTTAAAACCCGACCCGACCCGAGAACCGATCAAACATAAAATACAGAACCGATTCACTACCCTAAATATAGGGTCGGTTCCGGTCCATAGGTCCAAGTCGGGTTTCACCATGAAAAGAATCGAAAACCGACCCGACCCTATTTTATATGATAAACTGGAACCGATCTAAATACCTAGGTACTTGGGTTCGGGTCGGGTATATTTTCGGTTCGGTTCTCGGTTATTTTTCGGATCTAAACTTGCTCACCCCTAGTTTTGAAGATGCAGAGAAAAATAAATAGAATAGATGAAAAAAGATTGACTAAAATGCCCCTCATGCTTTTTGTTTTTTGCCACGTATCACCTTATTATTGCTTTCTATATTTTCTACCAAAACTAGACTTTCTATTTGATTTTTTACATTGAAAATAGAGATAATAAGAGAGTTTATAAAGAACAAAATGAGATAGGCCTTAGATTAATTTAAATTAAAAATTATAAAAGACAAGTTAGGGGAGGCGGGGCGGTGAAGTTTTAGCACATGATGGGCTTTTATAACTAGTGATACAAAAAACAACACCACCACCACTTACTTTGATAACGCGTGAATTTAATAACGTGTGGAACTTTTTATGAGTGATGGGGTATTGAATGATGAGGGAAATTGTTGGTTATGCGGGAAATTGTTGAGTGTGGTGGTGAATGATAACTATTGCCACTAGAAAAAGTTGTGAGTGATAGAATACTGATTGATGACATGGCGGAATTTAATTGAATATTGTAAGTGATAAAATTTTTGCAAGTAATAACCATCCTCCATCATTAGAGATCTACAATACAACAAACTAAATACTTCACACAATTCTCCTATATTTACGTTGAAGAAAAGCCTATATAATCTCGTATATATCTTAAACTACACATTTTATATATCAACTATGTTTTTTCCTAATTAAATTGGGCATAGTACATTTTATATAATCTCGTATCCTTTTAGAAGAAAAAACACATTTTCATATCTTAAACTACATGTTTTACCTACGTGTTCTCATATTTGAAACTACATATTTCAAAAACACATTTATGAAATGATAAAATATTGTTATTGTTGCTTTTGGCAATTGTTATTGTATATTATATTGTCATTCTTATCCAATACTTTTAATATAAAGTCCCCTAGTTTCACTTTCTCAAAAGATCTTCAAAAATGCACAATAATGCAATATTGTAATCATCACGTTAATATTTTCACAAGTTAATGCTTTTAACCATTACTAGTGGGAGACCCGCGCGTTGCGGCGGAGTCGATAATACCGGGCATGAAAATATCACCAAGTCGAGAGGGTGAAGGTTAAAAGGCTTGTGGGAGTATTACAAAAGTTTCGCACAACTCACCTGGGTTACCGAGTTGGCCAGAGATAGCCATGGAATCATCTTCTGTAATGGTTGACGCAAGATATCCTGGTTTAGGCGGTGGTATTTTACAAAGAATGTGGTTAAGAAGATGAATTAGAGGTTGCACAATGGTTGAGTTGGGTAATCGTCGAGGTTGCATTAACATCATATTGTTTTCGCAAACTTACAACGCTCATGTCATTATCATATTTATCCACACTGGAGATCGGGTCAACTTTTTTCAAAATTTTGAAATTTATACCCGAAAACTTGAAATTGGTAGTCAATATATGTAGCCCTTACATATGAATAGATCAATTAAGCGTGTTATATCAAATGGGTCAAATGAAAAGATTTAGGTAAACAGGAAACACGTCAAAGGGATTCTCAAAAATGACTTTTAATGTATACCTCCTAAGCCGTAAATATTCAAAGCTCTATTGTATTACTGGAATTAAGACATGTATAAACAGTTTTAAGGAAAAAAATCCTTGCGCATGAGCGAAGCTTGCAACCATCAGGTGAGTTGCACTATGTATACGGCCATAAGGCAAAGCTATAGTTAAATATTCCTAAAAATGAAGAAGAAAAGATTTAGGATTAATATATTCCTCAAATGTGTATTTACGCATACTTAAATATTGGAAAAAAAATTAACAGAACTATTTTTTTAGGGAATGTGTCATTAATCTAGTTTAATAGATACCAACCGTCAAGTCCAAATTTATATGTAGTATAAACAACGCCCTCCATAGTATCTTGAAGTGTGATCTGGTCCTTTGAACTGATGTGTTGATCAACATAATTACTGCAAAATAATTATATATCAACAAGCAAACATCAGTACAAATTAGTGACAAAGTGGCCCCTGAAAAGATAGATATTGATAAACTAACCCCTGCAGATCATTGTCGGGCAACTCAAAATCATCTAGATCGAAAGTCTCTGGCAGGGTAATCCTATTTCCCGAGATGCCTATTGCACTGCACACTCTTGGAGTTAGAAAACATACAGAGTTCAACAAAGTATTATGAACCACATAAAAGTTGTGTGGTTTATAAACATAGATAGTAATAATTAATAGATTAATAAAATAACATAAAACCGGAAAATAGTACCTTTGGGGCCTGTAGAACACGTCCGTCAACTTGTGTAAAATTGCTATTTATTGAGATGCCACAGGACTTCAACAGAGGCTCAGAATCATAGTCGTTGAGCTTCAATGCCTTCAAAAACACTCAACAAATTGTCATTTTATCGTTGTCATTCTTTTCGTAATCACTCCCTGTGTTAATCAAAATATTAATCATATAAATTGTCATTCTTTTTGGAATAGACACCGTCACCAGGACCTTTTGTGACCGGGAGAGACTCACCGGTTAGAGCCGACTACAAAATATGGGTTCATCGGTTCACGGGTTCGTACAAAATTACTAAAACATGATCAAGAAACAATTATACATGACCACTCACCTGGTCAATCTTTAATGGATCGCCATCGAGCAAACGAGCATCGGCTGGAATAATATCACCTAACTTTATACTAATTATATCTCTGGGGACCAACATGGAAGCATCTTCTTCATTCCATTTCCCATCTCTTAAAATCTTTTGATATAATTTAAATTCAGAATAAATAAATAATGAACAAAATAAATAAATGATATGAACATATAATACCTTTGCTTTTGGGGCCAGTCTAGCCATGAGAGCAGCTGCTACATTACCAGCGTTGTTTTCTTCAATGAAACTAATGGTGGAGTTGATTATGAGCAAAGTCATAATAACCCACAGTAAACCATGTTTTTTTGACCTTAAATGGTTTCTTTTTAACACTTCTCGTGATTATGACTGAATCAGATTCAGTAGTTTGCTGTGATTCTAATTTACATTCAGGGTGAACCTCTATCCCCAATTCTACCTGTTTATACTCTACATCATGATTTCATTGTAGAATTTGAATTTATAAGCATAAAGGGACTCACCGCCACCTCAACTACCACTATTGAATCAACCACTGTTGTCACCTTCGTTTCCACAACCGTCACCGCCATCTCCACGGCCGTTGCCGCCACTATTGAATCCGCTGTTAACGCTGACACCTCCAACATTGCCGCCAGCCGCCATAAAAGCAAATATAACATATGAACACGGTTTGATACCTTTTTATTCCTAACTCATTTTAACCAGAACCAAACTAATACATCTTTAAAAACGCCCCATTTTGACCTGAACTAATTTTTGCCTGAACCCATTTTAACCTATTACATGAACCGACCACCCATGTTGCGAGACTTACGTCAACAGGTTCCTACTTCTCAAACCATTCTACAAGATCAAATAAACTGAGTAAATCCACATCACAAATACTCTAATTGTTACCCCGGAGATCATCATTACTTAAAACTTAATACCATAGATCCCATATCCCTTACCATAAGTCTCTGATCATTATTTAGACCGAGTTTGTTACCATATCATCCGTCACTATTTAAGGTGAACAAAACAAACAAACTACCATGGACCCTCCATATCACTGTTAAAACTGAGTTGTTAATTACCATATTTGTTCTAGCATCTTCAACTTCATATAAAAAGTGTTTTATAGTATGTATAGAGAAAACAAGTAAGCATCAAATAGAGATATCAACTAAAATATACCAAATTAATGCACGCCGTTCGTTAACAGATCGTTCATTTTAGACTCAATAAAAAACACGTAGCTCCTTAATTCGGTAACTTAACTAAAGATTTAACGATTAATCATACCGTTGATCGTCTTCGGTTCCCAGCTTCACTTTCTCTCCGCTTTGATTCTCCAATTCAAGATTAAAATCTTCAACTGGCAATGAACCATCAGCATGCCTTTTCACCAGTGAAGTTGCAGCAGCCCTGCAAATCCCAAAAACAAAATCATCATCAAAACCCTCATCTTTAGGGGTTGTTAACAAGTCAAAAAGTCAACAAAACCAAAAATTAAACTCAACACATGATCAAAATCGACAAAACTACAACTTCTCACCCCAATACCAAAATCTTTAACCTGATCATTACAAACCCTACACAAACAAAATCAATAAATTTCAAAAAATTAAACAACCTCAGTAAAAAAGATTCAAACCCACATACAATTACACAAACACGATCAACATTAGCAACAAAAAGATGATCAAAATGGACAAAACCATAACTATTAACCCCCAATATCAAAATCTTGAACCTGATCCTTACAAAACCTACATATAATTATACGAACACGATCAACATTAACAATTTATTAATACGTATTGATTTACTGAAAAAATCGAATTTAGATATAGGGTTTTACCTGGTTCATCGAACAAGAATGATTTTCGTCGGATCTTCCTAAATACACAACTTACCGTTGGCAGAAGAAGAGCCTAATCAGCGCTTGACGCATGAACACCTCAATTACAACATTCAATCATCTTCAATACCTGTTATAACCTAAAATTCGCAGGAACCTTGGTTTAGTAGGATAGAAACGCACGAACGCCTCAACTGCAGCATTCAATCACCTTCCATACCATTGAATAGGGCAATGACCACATGAAACCTAATTGATTGAATTAGTAATTGCGCTGACGGTTTGAATCATCTAAGCATTTTTGATCGGCTCAAGACTTATTTGTGGGCGACTGACATTGAATTGAGGGTAAAATTGGGAGAAAGGGACGAAAGATCAGGGAACAAGCAAGACTCTTGATCTGCCATCTTAAAATTAAGGGGTAAAATTACATTTTAATCCTAAGGAGATGTATTATATAGTATTATAGATATAAAAGGAAGTCCACATATTGTCGATTAATAAGAAACCTACATGTTCCACACCAAAACAAAAGTAAAAAACCGAAAACAAACCCAACATCATCAACACCATCTCACAAACCCTTTATTTTTTCAATTACATTACACATACAAAGCCTCCTCAAACCCTAGTGCCACCACCACCCACCCCAGTGGTTCCTTTAACACCGGTGTCCGCCGGGTGTGTTCCCATTCCGTAGTCTGTGTCGCGGTATCCCGGCCCGTAGCGGCTGCTGTAAAGCCCGGCATGCACCAACAGAACGTATAGCAGCTCGGTTAATGTCAAAATGATGATCAATGCCTCCACAATCCTCAACCTCCACCCTCTATGCCCTCCTACATTTATCTCCTTGCATGCCAACCTACACCATTTATTTTCAAACCATACCATACTTGAAAATCTCTAAAATAGTTGTACTCGTCGCAATGGCGAGAAAAGAAAACTTTATAGTTATAGTACGGGTTAAACTCGTGCTTTTTCCTTAAAAAAAAGCTTAATATTTGTCTAAACTCGTATTTTTCTTAGAAAAACTTGACATTTGTCGGCGAGGGTCCAAGGTTGAACATTTCTCTCACCTGGAGTCGGTGTTGCAGTAATTGCACTTCTAATTCGTTAAAAAAAATAAAAAATATTAACGTGCATTAATAAAATTAAAATATATCTATCACGACCTCACTTAAAAAGTTATAGTTTTTGTATAAGAAAATTCACCATCTAATTAGATTTGGTGAGTGAACTCTCTTGACCCCTTGTCCCGCCCTTGAGTCCACTAAAGTATAAAAAAATACCCGAAAGCAAGAACAGTAACGGCCCACGCCACTAGAGAAGTCGAACCAGCCGCGGCTAGACTATCATTCCTCCACGCCCTAAGGTGGTTGCCACCGGCGAACTTAGAAACAATTCCAAGAACCGAAGCCAAGATCACGAACTCCAGAAAGACCTCGGTCGCACCGTTACCACCAAAACCTACAAATCCAAATCAACACTTAACTTTTAACCACACAAAAACAGTGACGGGCCTAGAAATTATTTGCTGCTAGGGTGCGGTCGGTTTTTTTTTTTTTTAAATACTTTTTTTTTTTTCAAAAGGTACATCCGCCCACGCATCAAGACAACTAGATCCGCCCCTAGGGAAAAAAATGAAACCAAACAAGAAGACAATAATCATATGTATGAAGATATAGGAGGTAAGTACTTGGGTGGTTGGTCTGGCGGTTAATGAGCTTATTGAGACACCAACTAGCAAACCCTAAGGTTATGAAATACATAACCAAGTTAAGAAACAACAATGGCGCCGCCACGTTTCTTCCCACTGTCTGTGCCATGATCGGAAACTAAACAAGCTGATCTTCTGCCAATCAAAACCTTGGATATTTATGTTTATTATGTTTATTCAATTCAATTCTTCACTGAAACTGATGAGAATGAGAATAATATTAAGGTGGTGGAAGGATATGTATGATATATAGAAAGAGTGACGGTGCATGGTGTTGGTAGGTGGTGGCAGCTGTCGTGATACGTGTCGATTAGTTCAGGATTTGCGCTTTTATGTACAGGTGTCAGGACACGTGTCAGATCATTCCATCCTCCAAGTTTTTAATGTTGTTGAGTTGAGATAGTGTACGAGGACGACGTCACCGTGGTGCCGTTAGGTTGTGAGAGTTATCCTGGTTGGTGGGTCCCTCCAGCTTGTTTTAGAAGTTTGGGTGATGGTGAATTTGTCGTTATCTTTTGAATGTATTTTACTTTACTCATTCGGTTGTTTGTTTGTTGAGATTTGGTTTGAAATTCTCATTCTCATGACCTTTAATTTGTTATTCTCTAATTGTTTTAGAAGTTACGAGTTTGGTTGATATCGGTTTGATTACTTAGTGTATCATTACGTGTTATAACATTTGAAAAAGAGGGTGGAGATATAATAGGAAGTTTATTTGACTAGGAAGGCTAGGAAGTGATCTTGACCATCCATTTACTTAATCAAGGGCTAAGATTAAATCAGGGAAATTAAAAGTAAAAAAAGAGGCGCGTGACTTTTTTCAGGGGCAATCTAGTCAATCCAAGCCAATAGTTTCTCTCTCCTCCAATTCCCCCCATTTTTTAAACGTTAATAACTCTTTCACACGACATTATTTTTTTATAAAAATTGCACCAAAAAAACGAGCGTTTTTTTATCTTTAAAACGAGTATACTATTGCTATATTTTGAAAAAAAAAATTTAAAACCCAGTTGCGTAAAACGCAATAGAAAAAACCCCAGTATCGTAAAACGCAATGAAAAAAAAACCCTAAAAAATGACATTTTTCTAAAACGCAATGCACAAAAAACACAAAGAAATGACTTTTTTGTAAAACGCAATGGCCAGAAAACACATAAAAATGTGTTTTACCTAAAACGCAATGCACAAAAAACACAAAAAATGACTTATTTGTAAAACGCAATGGCCAGAATACACTTAAAATGTCTGTTTTCTAAAACGCAATGGACTGAAAACACATAAAAAAGTGTTTTACCTAAAACGCAATGCACCAAAAACACAAAGAAATGTCTTATATGTAAAACGCAATGGCCAGAAAACACTTAAAAATGACTTATTCTAAAACGCAATGGACTGAAAACACCTAAAAAATGTGTTTTACCTAAAACACAATGACTAAAAACACTTAAAAATGTGTTTTTTTTCTAAAACGCAATAGCTGTCTGTCACTGTGAACTGTCTGTCACTGTGAACTGTCTTATTTCTAAAACGCAATGGACACATAAAACTGTCTGTCACTGTGAACTGTCTGAATTGTCTACGAATTACTGTCTTCGAAATGAGCCAATTTATGGAAATTTAATTTTTCTGATGCGTTTTTAGTACAGCTCAACCCCAGCCAGGGGCTCTGCCCCTTGGACCCCGCCAGGGGCTGCCGCCCCTGGGACCCCGCTACCGGGGGCTGCCGCCCCCGGACCCCCGCAAAGATCGTAAAACGCAATGACTAAATCAAAAACCCACATCATGAAAATGAAATTAAAGAATTTCTTACATGGATCGAAGCCGATTTCTTCATCAATTGACGGAATTTGAATGATAGAAACACTTATCAACGCTCGAATCGAACGAATCGAGTGATTATCTCTAAAATCACCGGAAAAAACGAGATTTTTTTATGAAATTAAACTGGGTTTTCTTCAAAAAAAAGCTGAAGAACACGTTGATCGGGTTCTGAATCATTGATTTGTGATGAAAATCGCACTATAATGTAGTGATTATTGAGATAGAAAGTGAAGAAATAGTTGAAGATGGTGGATTTTGAAAATGATGGGTTTTTTTAATTTACTGGGTTTTGAAAAAGGAAGAAGAAGGAGTTGGATTGACTAAAATACCCTTTCTCTTTATTTTAAAATTTGCCACATGTCATAATCCTATGGCTTCCTATCCTTCTTAGAGAAAATTAACTTCCTATTTGATCTTTACCCTTGAAAAAGAAACCAACAAATAATAAATTGTGATATGTTAAAAAGAATATCAGCACGTGTTTTATATCGATATCATAAAAACGTATATCATGGAAAGAATTAGCTAAGAGATATGTATAAACTTGCTATCAACCGAATGCACAAATTGTGAAGAACATCAACAGTAACCTATATTCCACTATCTTTTTAATTTTTAATTTTATTTTCCATAGCATAAAATGCATATATAGAGAGAAACTAACATAAATCTTTAACAAAATCTAAGGCAGATCAAATGGTTAGATTGTTTTCCTTTGTGAAGAGAGTATTCGAGTTCAATCCCAATGGTTAGCATTATGTGTATATTACCCATGGCTTTATAGCCTAGTGGTATCTTGGGGGTAGGATAAGACTTTGGACTAATAGGTCTTGGGTTCGATTCTCACAAGGGGGTTTTTCTCATATTTATTGGGTTTCCTCCTGAATTGGTGTATAGGCCTTATGCCTAGTGGAGATGGATATGATTGGGTGGTTCCGCTAGTGGCACGATGATACTCCAGTGGTCCGTCAGTGATCCAAATTTGCCGTTAAAAAAAAGCATTATATGTATATTTTGTAATATTATTTTATTATAATTATAATATTAAATTTAATATTCTTTCTCTATTCCTATACTTTTCACTAACAATATTTAGTAAAGTTTATATTTATTTATTATTTAAAAATATTATTATTATTAATTACTTTATTTTCTCTTTTAATTTTTAAACCCTTTAAATTATAAATAATATTAGTTTTTAACTCATGTAATTTAATTTTCTTTCGATAGCTTGCATTTGTGAACTTTAAGAAATAAATAAATGTGTGGTCGTGTTTAGTTCGGTATAAATTTTATTGATATAAAGTATTAAATATAAAGTATTTTTATGGAGTGTTGGTATTGTGCCAATACCTTGACAAACTATATCCATTCCGACCAAACAACATCGGTACCAGTATCGATATTATCAGAAATTATATTTGTGTTTAAGATTTTGATCGGTATAAAACATGTGTTGATCTTCTTTTGAGCATATTACGACTTTATGATTTTACGTTCCCGCTTCGGTTACTATAGCAAGTGTCGTTACCATAACTGCCGAAACAATACCGACCGAATTCCCCGCTTAAAGAGAAGCTAAATTATATGGATGGAAAAGTAACTCCAAACTAATTATATATAATAACAACTAGTGGGATCTATGCGCTTCACGGCGGACGTTTGATTGGTATCAATTCGGTTCGTTACAATAGCGACACTCAGGCATAACAACCGGTAAAGATGAAAACGACTACCATACTTGTACATCTCATATCCATTTGATTAAATGTAATTGGTTTTTTTTTCTTTTGTTGGCTTGAATGTTGATTTGTTATAGTTATGGTACTCGATGTTGTTTACATGTTGTTTACGATACGATTTTTTTTATCTACAACGGTTCCATTTCATGAAACTCGTCTGATGTAACCCAAAAATAAAGTCGTGTATTACATAGACGAAAAACCATAAAAACAAACACTGGCAACATTTCCAATAATATGTACCGATGCTTAAGTTACATGATGGATTAGGAAAAATTATATACTAAGATTAGACAACTCTACGATTCACGTGTAATCTGTCACACCCCCAAAATACCACATGCGAAAACCCCCGCTAGGCGTGTGACGTACCAGGATCTAGCCACCAATCACATTGAACTCATAACAAGATTTCAAATAAAACTTTCATTCAATATAACAAAGTGTTACAAAACATTAATTATAACTCAACGTATTCAGCGGAAGCATAAATCATTAGTTAAGTAATTCATGAACCAAGTGTATGAAAACCATTAGTCTCGTCTCGTGATTCCATGTATCTCGACCCATGACCACTTCAGCATCCCAAACAGCAAGTTCCAACGACAAGCACCTATAGACCTGCAAGCATGCAGGAAAGTGTATCAGACAACGCTGGTGAGCTCACAGTTTTGGTTTACCGAAAATCATGTTACGTGTTTTTGTTGGATCTGAGTTTGGTTTTGATTGTATTTTCTGTTTGAATTAAAATGGAAATGGATGAGTTGTGCAGCGGAATTAATATGGAAACAAACTTTGCATACAATCAAACGAGAGTATTGCTTTGATCAAGACATTTTCAACAAAGAACCGAATGATTGAATTTAATTTCAACAACGATTACAAAGTAATGCTTGAATACAAACTCCCCCTCAGCCAGAGCTCAGTGTTTGTTCGTGCAAAGAAGACGGTGTTGCAAAGAGCTAATAGAACAGTACAGAGCACTGTTCTATTTATAGGCACTAGTAAACCACTGAGCATCTAATGCTGACGTCACCATGAAAGTGACATCTAACCTCCTAACAAACTCTAACCTCTGATCTATACAAACACTGCTATACTAACTACTGCTATTACATTTCATTACATAAAAGACACTTAAACAGCTGCTGCATCCTTCCACTGCTGTGAACCCGGCAGTGCTTATCCGGATCAGCAGTACTTGACTCAAGACAGTAGATTGAGCAGCAGAGCTTTAGTCTTCTATCAGTCTTTACAAGAGCAGCAGATTGACGGTCAGTGGCTTGTATGATCAGTAGATAGGAGATCAGCAGATGTTGAAATCACGTTCAAGAGGAGAGACTTGTATGTAACATCTGCTTATTCTGGATCCACTGCTTTGACCCAGTTTTGGCTTTAATTATTTGTTCCTCTGGTAGGGTTCAATCCCAACAATCTCCCCCTGGAACAGATAATGCCAAAACTCTTCATTATTGTGGAATTCTTTATTGCTTCATCAGCAGTTCCCTTATCTGACCTTTAAATTGTAGTTCAAAGTCTAGGGCATCTGTGTCTTCATCATCCCTGCTAAGTGGAAGATCAAAGAGATCCTGCAAATCTTCAAGACTCAGGCCAAGAGCTTGTTCCCTTGATATTTTCTTCACTTCTCCACCAGACCTGAGCAAAGTCAATACGTAGGTCTGTTTGTCAGTTTCCCACTTTTGTATTTTTGAGTCTGGTGGGTTTCTTGGGAGATGTTTATTTGCAGAGGTATTTGGTGAGGCTGGCCTATTCATGACTGGCTGAGCAGCACTTGCAGATTGTTCCAATTCAAGATCTTCTTTTATCATTAATTTCATGCCTGCTTTTACAATAGCATCTCCAGCTTTTAGATCTTGAATTGTTTCAGTACTCGACTGGTTTTGGCTCCTTCTTTTGTAGATGGCAGCACCAGCTGGAGCAGTGGTTCTTTTAACCTGCAGCTTTGGTGATCTTTTTGAAACCTCTGCTTTAGAATAGTCAGGCTTTTGTGGAACTTTTGGATCTTTCTTTCTAAGTTCCTCTAACCTTTTATGGGTAGCCCTGACCCTATCTTCTCCCCACTTTGACACAAAATTCTTTGAACCATAATCAGCTGCTATCAGCTCCTCTTTCATTCTCTTTAACTTTAATGCCTTCTCAGCTTCAAATTGTTTGAACTTTTCAGGGGGAGTCTGCTTGACCTTATTTTTGATCATTTCTTGAATCCTGGCTGCCTCTTTTTCAAGCTCAGGAATGGTCCAGTTTTTGTACATGTGTTTCTCCCCCTTGTATTTCTTATAGGTTATGATATTCTCAATGTAGTCTTTTCTCAGGGACTCATCTGCCCTTTCAGAGATTTACTGACATACATTTTTGGCAAATTGCTCCATTGCTCTGACCTGTGTGAGTAGAAACTGATAGTTTTGTTGAAATTCTCTATCAGATTTCCCTTGTTTATTTCTGATTGCAATATCCTCTGCTTGCTTGGCCTTGAGTTTTAAATATTCTTCGATATTGTTAGGCCTGGGATATTCTTCATCTGATGGCAAACTCCTTTTGGCTGGGTCATCCTCATAATAAAAGGATTTGATTTCTTCCCTAACTGCAATGAGTTCTAGAGGGAATGAGACACCAGCAGGAGGTAGTGACTTTAGAATTTGAGCTGAAGAGAGAGGTATGTAAAAATATCGGGGTCCAGTTCATCACCAATATTTTATAGAAATTTATTTACCCGACTGCAATCAGATTTGTTACTTTCTGATTGCAGTCTACGGAATAATTCACTAAAAATTAATCGTAAGTCCGATTGACGAAATTCCAGTTGGAGGATCACAGCGACAACAGGGACCACCTATAGTAAAAATCCCATGAGCTGATTCTACTCAGGTTTCAAGTTATGACTCCGAATACAACACACTTTTTCTGCAGTAAAAACACAGCTTGAGCTGCTGTCCAAAAACAGTCCTTTAAAAATAGTTAACGACCTCGAAAAATTATGATTCCAATGCCATTTGATCGGTTGTTCAAAAATACATAATTTAGGCTTCAGAAAATCAGTTTTTTGATTTATAATGGTCCAGTTACAGCCTGTTGAAGTCGGCTGAAAATGTAAATCAGCATGTTTCTTGTTCATATTTCTTGTTTAAACTTTTTAGTGTTCTTGTAAATTTCATCATACTACATATCTTACGAACAAAATGAAGCAAGGTGTAAGACTTACTACTAGCACAAAGCTAGGGTAGAGATTCTAGTGTGAAAATGATGGGAAGCTTGAATCACTTGAGAACACCTTGGGATCACCTCTAGATCTTCACACTAACTTAAAAATGGCTAGAAATGGTGATGAACATGAAGAACAAGAGTTTGAAGATTTGAAGATGGAGAGAGAGAGAGAGATGGGGCCGGTTGGGAGAGGAGAGAGAGAGGTGATTATTGAGTGAAGTGTTGTGTGAAGTATGGTGTGTATATATAGGCAAAAATCTAGACAAGATCTTACAACTTCCAAAGAAATCAAATAGAATCCAAGAAAATCAAGAAGTATCAAAGTAAATCTTGGCAAAATATTTGGTGGGGTCCACCTACTTGTGACCGAAAATTTAGGTGGGGGAGGGGGTCCATGTGCAACTTTTTATATAAATATGCTATATGTAGGCTAAAACGGGTGTTTAACTGGATACTGGGTATTTTATCTAGCGTTTAAACCCCTGTTTATGGCGTTCTAAATTATTTTTATTATTCTACAAAAATAAACCTGTCAAAATATTGCTGAAGTAAATTTCAGTTGCCAAGACTGGCTGGGTCGACTGCGTTTTGCAGTAGGAGCACTGAGTCGCGCAGAAACACGCGGCACGCGCTTAAACTTGAAAAATAACGTTTTTAGGCGTTTTAATTTATTTTTCAACATGGACCTGATTAAAAATAAATTTTAATCATAACAGAATATTTTTGGGATTTAAATATTATCCGGGCGGTCACCAACGTTAGTTTCGCAGTTTTGTCGTAAATAGTTCTTTAGTTCTAATAAACATGTTTTTGCCATACCGAATCCTTCGAAACTTATTTCTAAGTTATGTAAAGGATATTTAGGGTATGTTTGGCTTATGTCACAAATTCCGGGATATATGTCGCGTTAAACTGATTGCGTTTATGCACCAGTTTGCGTATAATCTTCCAGAAAGTGATTTAAAGCTTGAAATCGGAATCGAATCAAATTGTAAAGTCATCAAAAAAAAAATAACACATATAATAACACCAAAGCACATTGTTTTATTAATAATCCACATTGTTTTACATTATACGATGATTACAGAACACAGTTGTCACAGTCTCCCCTACTTTAGGAAATTTCGTCCCGAAATTTTATTTAGAGGAAACTTGTGAAAACAAATGCGGATATTTCGCCTTCATCTGGTCCTTATGTTCCCAAGTAAACTCGGGGCCACGTTTGGATTCCCATCGAACTTTGACCAAATGAATCCGTTTGTTCTTCAACTGTCTGAATGTACGGTCCACTATCTCCACAGGTTTCTCGACAAAGTGTAGTGTTTTATCAACACGAATTTCGTCAAGCGGTATGTGGAGGTTCTCGTCAGCTAAGCACTTTTTAAGATTGGATACGTGGAAGGTTGGATGAACATTCCCAAGTTCAGGAGGTAACTCGAGTCTGTAGGCTACCTTACCGATTCTTTCGACGATCTTAAATGGTCCAACGTATCTAGGTGCAAGTTTTCCTTTCTTTCCAAATCTGATCACACCTTTCCAAGGTGAGACCTTAAGTAATACCCGATCACCGACTTGAAATTCCATGGGCTTGCGTCCTTGGTCCGCGTAACTCTTTTGACGGCTTCGGGCTGTCTGAAGGTTATCACGAACTTTCTTAACCTTATCAGTTGTCTCTAGAATGAGGTCAGGTCCAGTAAGTTGAGCCTCACCTATCTCATTCCAGCAGACTGGTGAACGACATTTTCGACCATAGAGAGCCTCGAAAGGAGCCATGTTGATGCTGGAGTGATAACTGTTGTTGTAGGAGAATTCAATCAATGGAAGATGTGAATCCCAACTACCACCAAAATTGATCACACAAGCTCTAATCATATCCTCCAAAGTCTGGATTGTTCTTTCAGTTTGGCCATCTGTTTGTGGATGATAAGCTGTGCTCATATTAAGTTGGGTCCCCATAGCAGATTGCATGGTTCTCCAAAAACGAGAAGAGAAGCGAGCATCTCTGTCATAAATAATGTTCAAAGGAACACCATGCCGAGATACGATTTCATCCACATAGATTTTAGCCAGCCTTTCAGCAGAAAAATCCTCACGTATTGGTAAGAAATGTGCTGACTTAGTAAGACGATCAACAACTACCCAGATGGCATCATGACCTTTCTTAGTGTGCGGAAGTTTGGTAATAAGATCCATAGCAATGTTTTCCCATTTCCAAACTGGAATCTCTGGTTGCTCCAAAAGACCAGAAGGATGTTGGTGTTCAGCTTTGACCTTAAGAAAAGTAAGGCATTTTGAAACATACAAGGCAATGTCTTTCTTCATACCGGGCCACCAATACCGAGTACGAAGATCCTTATACATCTTATCTGAGCCAGGATGAATAGAATAGCAAGACTTATGAGCTTCATCCATAAGTAAAATGCGGAGATCATCTAGGCTTGGGACCCACAAACGGTCCAAGAAATAATACGATCCATCGTCCTTCAGTTCAAGATCAGGCTTAATGTGATAGGGTAATTCCTTACCCATCAAGTCTTGCTAAACACAAGCATGTTGAGCCTGAGAAATGTGGGCTTGAATATCAGATCGAGCTTGAATATCAGATTGAACACGAACACAATGAAGCTTGACACGTTCTTTACGACTCAAAGCGTCAGCTACGACATTCGCCTTACCAGGATGGTAGCAAATTTCGCAGTCATAGTCGTTTAGAAGCTCAACCCAACGTCGTTGCCTCATGTTGAGTTCTTTCTGATTGAAGATGTGCTGAAGACTTTTGTGGTCAGTGAAAACCACACATTTAGTACCATACAAATAGTGTCTCCAGATCTTAAGAGCGAAGACAACTGCACCCAACTCAAGATCATGAGTGGTGTAGTTCTTCTCATGCACCTTCAATTGTCTTGATGCATAGGCTATGACTTTGTTCCTTTGCATCAGAACACAGCCAAGACCCAATTTAGATGCATCGCAATAAACGACGAAATCATCATTGCCCTCAGGCAAAGTCAGAATAGGCGCGTCACAAAGCTTCTGCTTTAAGGTCTGAAACGCTTCTTCTTGCTTAAATCCCCATTCAAAGGATTTGTTCTTTTGAGTTAGAGCAGTTAAAGGAACTGCAATCTTTGAGAAATTCTCTATGAAGCGGCGGTAATAACCCACGAGACCAAGAAAAGAACGAACCTCAGTAGGAGTAGTAGGCGTATCCCAATCCTTAATCACACTGATCTTGGAGGGATCTACATGAATACCTTGTTCGTTGACAATATGCCCCAAAAATTGAACCTCCTTAAGCCAAAATTCACACTTGGAGAACTTGGCGAAAAGTTGCTCTTTCTTTAGGAGTTCCAGAGTAAGACGAAGATGTTGCTCATGATCAGCTTGCGTCTTAGAGTATATCAAGATGTCATCAATAAAAACGATGATGAACTTATCTAAATAAGGCTTACAAACCCTATTCATCAAGTCCATGAAAACAACAGGAGCATTAGTCAAACCGAATGTCATAACTGTGAACTCATAATGCCCATAACGAGTGCGGAATGCTGTCTTGGGAATATCTTCTTCATGCACACGAAGTTGATGATACCCAGAACGAAGATCAATCTTCAAAAAATAAGAAGCACCCTGTAACTGGTCAAAGAGATCATCGATGCGAGGTAGGGGATAACGATTCTTGATGGTAAGCTTGTTCAGTTCATGATAACCGATGCACATCCTGAAGGATCCATCCTTCTTCTTGACAAAAAGAACGGGAGCACCCCAAGGTGAAAAACTAGGACGAATAAAACCTTTGTCAGATAGCTCCTGAAGCTGCTTAGACAACTCTTGCATTTCAGACGGTGCAAGACGATATGGAGCTCTGGCAATGGGATTTGCACCAGGTACGAGATCAATACGGAACTCGAATTGGCGTGCTGGGGGTAGACCAGGTAACTCTTCAGGAAACAATTCCGAAAAATCCCGAACAACAGGAACATCTTGAATAGACTTACCTTCGCCTTTATCTGCTGTAACATGTGCCAAGAAGGCCACATAGTTCTTTCGCAGATACTTCCGAGCTTGAGTACAAGACATGAGCTTGAGACTACTAGCAGGTTTCTCACCACGAACCTGTAGGATCTCTCCTGACGGAAGCGGCACCCGAACAATCTTCTCAAAACAAACTACCTCCGCGTGATGCTTGGCTAACCAATCCATACCCACAATAATGTCGAAGCTTCCAAGTTGCATGGGTGTGAGGTCAATAGGAAAAAGATGGTCGTTAAGGTTCAATTGGCAATTGCGAAGAACAGAATCAAGAACAACGGGATTACCACTTGCAACTTCTACTGCCAAAGGCTTACCTAGTTTCGTTCTAGATACGCGAAGCAATGGCTCAAAAGATAACGACACAAAACTCTTATCGGCACCAGAGTCAAAAAGAACAGATGCGGGTTGATTATTAACAAAGAACGTACCGTTAACCACTTCATTGTCTGCTTGTGCCTCTTGTGCATTCATGTTGAAGACTCGACCTCGAGCCTGAACCTGAGCTGGATTCGCATTCACCAATATTGGACATTGATTACGGTAGTGGGTCAGATCCCCACAGTTATAACAAGAACCTGGTGGGTAGTGAGGTCGTGCAGCTTGACCTTGTTGTTGAGCAAGAGGCTGAGCAACTTGTTGAGCCGGGTTCTGAGTTGCCCGATTCTGATTAGCAGGAATGCGGCATGTAGCAGCAAGATGACCAGATCTTCCACAGTTGGTACATTGACGACACTGGAGGTGTGGCTGATGATGACCGTTACACCTGTTGCACAAAGGTGCATTGCCTAGATAAGGTTTCTTGGCAAGTGTTTGCGCAGGCTGATTTGGTGCAGCTTGAGCCTGTGCAGTAACGACGTAGTTTTGGGAAGCATTTCGCTTCCTAGAACCCTTCGAGGAACTAGAATCCTTACCCTTCTTGTTTTTACCTTTCTTGCTATCCTCTTTGTCAGACGCCTGCTTCTTACCTTTCTCCCCCTTTCTGTGCAACTTACCCTTCCGAATCTGCGACTCAGTCAATGTCGCTGCTAACTCGATCGCCTGACGGACTGTGGTAGGGTTACTACCAGTAACGATGTCTTGCACTGAGTCAGGTAGACCATCGATGTACCTTTCGATAGCCTTATCGAGTGGGGTAACCATTGTTGGGCATAACAAACTCAGCTCCTCATATCTATCAGTATACGCCCGGTGCTCGCCACTATCCTGTTTCAAGTCATCAAACTCCCTTTCCAAAGCTCGTAGTTCATGACGAGGACAAAACTCCCTCATCATAAGAGTTCTAAGTTCAGCCCATGTTTGTGCTAGAGCAACCTCAGCACCACGGTCTCTCATAACCCCGTTCCACCATGTAAGCGCCCTCTTCTGAAACACACTGAAAGCAAACTCGACTTTGCGATTATCAGGACACTGAACGTGACGGAAAGTATTCTCAATGCTCTCGAACCATTGAAGAAGCCCAGTTGCTCCCTCAGAACCACTAAACTTGAGTGGTTTAGCCGAGTTAAAACTCTTGAAATTGCATGGAGCATTATTGTTGTTGTTGGCTTGGTTCCATTGAGCAATAAGATTTGGGAACGCAACAGCCATTTGCTGCGCGATGATTTCTGCCAGTTCAGCATTTGGTAGCTGATTTTCGCGTCGAGGAGGCATTCTAAAAAGAGGAAATATGAGAGGAAACGAGTGAGAAGGTTAGATGAAAAGAATGAGATGAAACAAAAATCGACAAAAGCAAAGATGATGGTCATTTGTCCGTATCACAAAGCAAACAAACGACGCACAGTGACTAATCAAAGTAAATGGGTTAAAAATAATGCATCACAAAGACATGCTCGCCTATAAGTGAACACTCACCCCAAGAGTTCCCAGGTAAGAGTGACTGGTCCGATTATGTGGATTTGTACGAACACTCTAGCCTTAGACAGAAAACCCAGGGTACAGGCATTCACTCTTCCAGTTTGCACGTGTTCACACTATTTAGAACCCAAAACTTTGACGACATTTTGAAAAACTTGGAAGGTTTAAGAGATGGATGATTCATTTTGGCTTTGTGCCTTCCATTATGTTTTGTTTTTGGTAATCACCTAAGGATTGGTGAAGTGCATGTTTTAAAATCTAAACACAAGACAACTTGTGTTGGGGTCCTAGAAAGGTTATAGTCTAGGTCAAAGTATTACTAATAACCTAATTCCCTATAACCATTGGCTCTGATACCAACTCTTCTGTCACACCCCGACCACGTAAAACATCAAATCGTGGCGGAAACGTCGGGGAGTGTTGTAACAGAATTATTGTTCCACAACCATGGTAATTAAAAGTTATGTTTTATTCATCAAACAAAGAGTTACATTGTCTTAAAATAACTGAAACGAAGAGTTCATCACATAATTAAACTAGTTCCATCTTTATTTTAAGTCTCTAAGGCACAGGTCTGCCCTAGTGTGTCACGAACATCCTAAGCAACAGCTCCTGAAAACACATGTGAAAATAGGTACGTCAGCATAAAAATACCTGTGAGATACATAGGTTTTATGAAAATAGGATTCATGACTTGAGTTTAAAGAAATGTTTAATAAAAGTTAGTCATGAACCTTGTAAATTGTTTCATTAACCAAAGTCTTGTGAAAAATATATTGTGTGTGTAAAATGTATAAGTCCAAATTGAATGATCTAAATGACGCTACGACATGTAGTACAATACACGCACTTATATATAGGAAGTACCAGCGGCGTATCCACCATGATTGTATCATACTACACACATCTCGTTACTTAAGTCACTTAAACAAACCACCAGTGTATAAAGTCCATGTTTAAACCAATTGTCAAAAAGTCCTTGTATAAAACATGTCAAATGTTAAAAGTCCAAATGTAGTCAAGTAATGTCTAACAAATGTTATGTATGGTAAGTAAAGTGTAGTCACATAAACCAAATGTAAAAATGTACAAAACAAGGTATTTTGAATATATCAAAAAGTTATGTTTTGCAAAGTAAATGCATGTTTTACTGATACAAACACTTATGTGGTAAGTTAACGCATACATTCAAGCCTTGAGACAGACGGATAACCCTAAGTCAGGATTATCAAAAGAAATGTTTTCGGATTCGGTCATTCCATCCATCCAAACAAACCTAGGATTTTAGGAACGGGATTTGTCAAGTCCTATGGTACCATTACTTACTACCGAGCGGCGTAGCTAATGTTAATGAACGTATATAAGTCCCGTTTGTTCAAACCAAATGTTATACCAAATGTAAACATGTTATATGAAAACAATGTGCTAAGTATGCTTAAGTTAACATACAAAGCAGAAAAGTCGTGTAAATCAATGTACTAAGTATGCCAAGTAAACATACATAGTAAAACAATGTAATGTAAATCATGTACTATAAGTATACTAATGAACATAGCAAGTATATGATGTGAAAGCAGGAAAGCATGAAAGTAATAAGTAGGCACATGTGTTTCACCCCAAAACAGTTTGAAAACAGTAAAAGAGGGGTCTATGTACTCAAAGTAGTGCGTCTTGAATCGAATCTCAAACTCTGTCCGCTACACGACAACCCACAACGTACTAATGTCTATTAGACGAGCGGGCCGTGCCTTGGCTTAGAGTTTAGTATTTTGGGTCACGTTTCTTATATTGTTTCGTGTGATAATTATTTGTCAAAATAGCTAATGTTTTAACTTAATCATATGTCATGTTGGGATATTTGTTCGTTCCATGTTCTAGTAAACTCTTGTCTAGAAAATATTTACTAAGTGTTGGATTTTCGGAAAATTTCGCCATGGTCTCCTTTGTAAATGGAGGTGTCCATGCTTAATAGCATATCATTTTCTTTTACATATATCCCGTAGATCGTTCTCAATTAAGCAACCCGACATTTAGACATGCAAAGCATTACTTATGTTGTTTCAGCTTTATTAATCAAAACTGGCCTGTTTTCGAGGATTTTTATAAAATAGTTAACCTTCTCCAAAAATTCCCAAATTTTTAAAGAATTTTTCACACGATCCAAATTTTATTATGTAAAAATATCGGGGTCCAGTTCATCACCAATATTTTATAGAAATTTATTTACCCGACTGCAATCAGATTTGTTACTTTCTGATTGCAGTCTACGTAATAATTCACTAAAAATTAATCGTAAGTCCGATTGACGAAATTCTAGTTGGAGGATCACGGTGACAATAGGGACCACCTACAGTAAAAATCCCATGAGCTGATTCTACTCAGGTTTCAAGTTATGACTCCGAATACAACACACTTTTTCTGCAGTAAAAACACAGCTTGAGCTGCTGTCCAAAAACAGTCCTTTAAAAATAGTAAACGACCTCGAAAAATTACGATTCCAATGCCATTTGATTGGTTGTTCAAAAATACATAATTTAGGCTTCAGAAAATCAGTTTTTCGATTTATAATGCTCCAGTTACAGCCTGTTGAAGTCGGTTGAAAATGTAAATCAGCATGTTTCTTGTTCATATTTCTTGTTTAAACTTTTTAGTGTTCTTGTAAATTTCATCATACTACATATCTTAAGAACAAAATGAAGCAAGGTGTAAGACTTACTACTAGCACAAAGCTAGGGTAGAGATTCTAGTGTGAAGATGATGGGAAGCTTGAATCACTTGAGAACACCTTGGGATCACCTCTAGATCTTCACACTAACTTAAAAATGGCTAGAAATGGTGATGAACATGAAGAACAAGAGTTTGAAGATTTGAAGATGGAGAGAGAGAGAGATGGGGCCGGTTGGGAGAGGAGAGAGAGATGTGATTGTTGAGTGAAGTGTTGTGTGAAGTATGGTGTGTATATATAGGCAAAAATCTAGATAAGATCTTACAACTTCCAAAGAAATCAAATAGAATCCAAGAAAATCAAGAAGTATCAAAGTAAATCTTGGAAAAATATTTGGTGGGGTCCACCGGGAGGGGGTCCATGTGCAACTTTTTATATAAATATGCTATATGTAGGCTAAAACGGGTGTTTAACTGGATACCGGGTATTTTATCTTGCATTTAAACCCCTGTTTATGGCGTTCTAAATTATTTTTATTATTCTACAAAAATAAACCTGTCAAAATATTGCTGAAGTAAATTTCAGTTGCCAAGACTGGCTGCGTCGACTGCGTTTTGCAGTAGGAGCACTGAGTCGCGCAGAAACACGCGGCACGCGCTTAAACTTGAAAAATAACGTTTTTAGGCGTTTTAATTTATTTTTCAACATGGACCTGATTAAAAATAAATTTAATCATAACAGAATATTTTTTGGGATTTAAATATTATCCGGGCGGTCACCAACGTTAGTTTCGCAATTTTGTCGTAAATAGTTCTTTAGTTCAAATAAACATGTTTTTGCCATACTGAATCCTTCGAAACTTATTTCTAAGTTATGTAAAGGATATTTAGGGTATGTTTGGCTTATGTCACAAATTCCGGGATATATGTTGCGTTAAACTGATTGCGTTTATGCACCAGTTTGCGTATAACCTTCCAGAAAGTGATTTAATGCTTGAAATCGGAATCGAATCAAATTGTAAAGTCATCAAACAAAATAACACATAAAATAACACCAAAGCACATTGTTTTATTGATAATCCACATTGTTTTACATGATACGATGATTACAGAACACAGTTGTCACACCTTAACTTCCCGATCATGATTTCGATGGATTCCTCGACAAACTGCAACTTGTCGTGAATCCTAGGCTCTAAAAGGGTATCACAAGCGTTTCACCGGACAAACACTTCTTTAGGTTCGAGACTTTAATGACATCGCGAACGTTACTCATTTCGTCAGGTAGCTCGAGTTTGTAGGCCATGTCACAGATTCTTTCCATGATTTTGAATGGCCTAACGTAATGTAAATTCATCTTGCCACGCTTTCCAAAGCGCACCACACCCTCCCAGGGTGAGACTTTCAATCATGAGACGTTCGGCCGCAGCGAACTCCCAGCGTTTCCTAAGCTTATCAGCTTTCTTGGCGGTCACGCGTTGCCGCCATACGATTCCCGATCTAAACAATCTTCTCAGAGGTTTCAAGTACAAGTCCTGGAACCGTGATTAGGTTGTCACCCAGCTTGGTCCAACAAGGAGATTGGCATTATCGTCCATGCAATGCCTCAAACATCGCTGTCTGAATACTAGAATGGTAACTGCTGCAGTAGAACTCCACCAAACGTAAGTGTCCTTCCAATTTTTACTAAAGTCAATCACACACATGCTCGCAGCATGTCTTCGAGTGTCAGGATGGTTCGTTTACTCTGACCGTGTGTCGGACGGTGATAAGCAATGCTCGTGTCTAGACGTGAGCCAAGGGTGTTGTGTATCGCATGTCATAAATCAGGTATAGATCAAAATCAGAGGTAATAGGAGTTGGCACCTCGTGCCTAAAAACCGCCCTTCACAGGTAATTACTCACAGGATACGAAGACTTTTCAATTCTCCTTGATTGCAAGAAAGTGTACTGGTTACATGAGACGATCAACGATCACCCAGGTGATATCGTCTCCGTTTCGGGTTTCAAGTAGGCCAGTGACAAAATCCATGGTAGTCTGTTCTCATTTCCATATGGGTGTTTCCGGTTGCTGACACAAACAAGAAGGTTTCTGATATTCCACCTTGACTTTCGCACAACTCAAACATCGTTCACATACATTGCTATATGGACCTTCATGCCCGGTTGCCAGTACCAGATTTATAGATCCTAATATCTCCTATCAAAATCCAGACTACTAGAATATTGAGGCTGGTGTGCTTCGCTCAACACAAGTTCCCTTCGGTTGCTGTATAGTGGGATCCATATTCGTTCCATGAAGTAGCGAATATCGTCCGACTTGCCAAAAGTTGCTCCTCCATGCCCTGCATGGACTCAACTTGAAAATTCTCTTCCTTCAGTGCTTCGGTTTGAAGAGGGCGAATCTGATCAGGTAGGTTAGAGTCGATGGTGTGCTGCGAGGCTCGTACACGTCTAGGTTTCACAGTCGAAATCATTCAAAAGTTCCATCCAGCGATGCCATCACATGTTTAGATCTTTCGAAACAAGGGTACACGGGAGGCTCTTGTGATTGGTCTAAGTAGTGCATTTGGTACCATCCAAGTAATGCCTCCGACTTGAATCCAAAGACCATCGCTCCCACCGCAGGTTGTGACTCATGCAATTCTCCTTGGAAATCCACTACGTAAGCCATCACCTTCTAGTGTTGCATCGGCGTGTAACTGGGACTCTGATTCGAACCATCATGGTATACCACTAGATCACCCGTACCCTCGAGTAAAGACGATGCTCAGTGCATTGTAGAGTTGGGTTTCAAAAGCAGAAAAGACGTCCTCCTGTTTTGTCTCCCACAAATACACAGCACCCTGCTGTGCTGAAGAGATTAAAGCTGCGCGATCTTTGAAAATCCCACGATGAATCTGTGATAGTATCTAGCGATACCCAGAAAATTGCTGTATCCCTGAAGGACTCTTTGGTGCCGATCAATTTCTAATAAAATGGATCTCAGGGAGATCCACGTGTATCCCCACTTCGTTGATTACGTGACCAAGAAAGTGTACTTCTCAAATCCTGAAGTCACACTTAGGTAAACTCCGCATGGAGTTGCTCCTCCCCTAGGAGCTTTAAGATGAAATACAAGTGACGTTCACGGTGTTCCTTCCTCCTGGAAGTGATTCAAAACGTCATAGATGAACACGGTTGACGAATCTGGAGAGATGAGGTTGACACATACTACTCATGTGATCCCTAAGGCTGCTGGTGTGTTGGATAACTTAAACAATAAGAATAGAAAGTTGTAGTGGCCGTACTATGCCTGTAACGCTGTGTTAGGAATCATCCTCCCCTGGGTCTTCCATCAGGTGACAGTCTGATCTTAAGTCGGTTTCCGAATAGAAGCTTGATCATTGCAGCGGGTCAAGCAGGTCGTGATTGCCACCTTGTGGTAGTCTGTACACATACGAAAGGACTCGTCCTTCATTTCCACAATAGAGCTCGGGCTCCCCAAGACGAGGAGCTAGACCGATAAAACTCCCATCCAATAGTTCCTGAAGTTGTTTGGACAGTTCTTGCAACCCTCCAGGCGCAAGACGATAAGAGGTGCCAGAAATCAGGACTGCTTCTGGCGTGATACACATCTGATATTCCTCCTGACAATGTGGGGGGGGGGGGGGAGAAACCTGGAAGTTCTTCGGGCTGTGCACCGGTAATCAATGATAGGGTAGTAGGGTAGATGAAACACTTCTGGGCTCCCACCGCCGAAGTGATGCTGACAATCCGTGAATCTCTACCATGAAAAGATATACATGCGATTTCCTCCTTACAGAAGATTTCTGCTTGAGGCTTGGACATCCGGTCCATACTATCGACAACACCAAAGCTTCTAACAGCAACAGGGGGAAGGTCGATGTCGAACTCCTGACCTACAAGATTGAGTTGCACCTTAGGTGAACGTGCGAGACTTCAATTGGCTTGCCATCAGCCACTTCTACAACGTGTCTGACATCAGGGTTAAACAGAACAAAGACGAAACGATTAGTTACCCAAAAACATACAAGCTACCATGTTGCTATTACACCTGGCGTCGCCTACACCAATCCTAAATGCCCTTCCACGAGCACCACTTCCAGTGTTGTTGTTACTGTTACGAGGATTCCCAATACTGTCATTGTTCCATGGGTTGTTGACGTCTTGACTTAACAACGGCCAATCCTTGTCAAAGTCACCTCCATTTCCATACTAAAAGTTATGATTTGCGAGTACCTTGTTGTCGCCGTGGCCATTGCCCCCAATGTAGTTACTTTGAAAACAGATCCTTGCGATCTTTTTCCCTTAGGGTCCACCTTCCCGTTGTTCTTGTCACGTCCTAGGGTACTGCCCATGGCGCTAGTAATTACACATCCCATATTCCAGTCGGTTTCCAGCGTTTATGCCCCGATTGATTCGTAAGAGTTGGCTCCCAAATGTTGCTTACTAGGGTCAGGGACTCGATTGAAGTCAACCTACTAATGTTCGTTGTCAGAGAGCAGGGTCATTCTAACACTAGGGTTGGTAATGCATCACGTTCATCTTCTTGCCCATCGGTCTTACGAGTCGATTGGATAACGCGCGGTAAATCGTTAGGGAATCACAGAGGTGTCCATACTTCTGAATTTGAGGCATCAATTTGTTGCGTCAAAGTAAACGAGAAAAGTGAGAAAGTATAGACCAAACATTTAACGTTTCGACATCTGTCTCAAATACGTTCGCACTAATACCTAACATTTCTACACGGCTCGCTAGACGTTCAGTTACGTGTTCAGGTATCACTCAATATCATCGAGACTCATAAGGGTTCAGAGGGAAGTGAAAGGACCACGTTCAAACAGGAGACAGTCATTACTATGACCCCTATGGATCGTTGTGTTTCACATTTGGTCGAATATTGGAATGGAACCCCTTTCACACTTGTTAGGCCTCGTTGGGACTCACGTGCACCCCACATTATTATTATGTGTGCACCCATAATAATATTGTGATTTGCATGCTCATCTTAGTTCCTCCTAACTCGTGTTAAATGGTTCCTCAACTCAAATGTCAACGGAGGTTGTCAAAATGACAAGATTAGAGAAATCTAAGGACTACGACATACTAGCAATGCATCATACTGTAAACTAGAAACTCACGTAATTATGCTATAGTGACAAGTGTGTGTCCGCATGCTACATCATAAACAAGTGTACACTAATCATGTAATGTATACCACAGGTAAAAAGACGAACCTTGCAATCTGGAGCTGAGTGTCATGGTCGTATTCACGTATTTAGAACTGTTCGGTTATAGTCTGGTTTTATAAAAACATTTTTAAAACCAAGTTCACTATAACCAGTGGTTCTGATACCAAACTGTCACACCCCCAAAATACCACATGCGGAAACCCCCGCTAGGCGTGTGACGTACCAGGATCTAGCCACCAATCACATTGAACTCATAACAAGATTTCAAATAAAACTTTCATTCAATATAACAAAGTGTTACAAAACATTAATTATAACTCAACGTATTCAGCGGAAGCATAAATCATTAGTTAAGTAATTCATGAACCAAGTGTATGAAAACCATTAGTCTCGTCTCGTGATTCCATGTATCTCGACCCATGACCACTTCAGCAACCCAGACAGCAAGTTCCAACGACAAGCACATATAGACCTGCAAGCATGCAGAAAAGTGTATCAGACAACGCTGGTGAGTTCACAGTTTTGGTTTACCAAAAATCATGTTACGTGTTTTGTTGCCAAATGTTTAGTTCAGTTCATAGTAATTCCAAAAACAATGTTGATAATAACTCGATACCGTACAAGATGGCTCCAGATTGTTTGCTCTTCCCCAATGCCCCTATCTAAGCATTGGTCGAGTGGTTAAGGTAATTAGTTCACTCCCGTCCTCCCCGGTATGGTGTGAGGGTACCAAACCTAATAGCGCTATCAACTAATAACCCTGTTGCCTCCCCGACAACCTTTTCGGTAGAAGACGGGACTTAAGGTGATAGGAGTGAGTGTATTATCCAACATTCCAGTCAAACCCATTACCCAATATTCCTCCCCGGAATATTTACCAGATGTCCCTCCCCAGGACGCATGCTTGAAAAAGAGCAGTGAACTCACCTTAGATTTGCTCGGTATGTTACGTTACATTACCCGTTCTAAGTTGGTCAACGAAACCCTACCGTGGTTATCAAAGATGATCAATTTCGTCAACATATATCCAAGTCACGTATTCAACGAGTCACATGTAATATCATTGTCACTTAACACATATCAAACGTTTAGATTTCACACGCGTTCATAACACAAGTTCTTGTCCCCAACAGTAGTTACCAATAACATCAGTTTCATAATAATTAAATCACGTATTATTACAGATTGCATTCATCACAAGGATTACCATAAATCTCATAACACGTACTTGGTTCTTATGCACGCCCACATCCCATGTGAATGTCACATATAACAGATGAGTTTCTATTCACACTAGTCAAATCTGATTTCTCATTCTTAAACAGTATTGTTATCACGCAATAAATAGCATTATAATCCAACTATCCTATATCATATTCATCACAACTGTTTCACTGTTAGGACCATTTGCCTTTATGGCGAAGAATCCTTAACGAACTGACATCCTTCCTCCATTATCCCTGGAAGATGAGATTTCAGCTCGTTAAGGATGTCAAGGACATTGAAATCTCATCTTCATTGACATCCTTAACGAGCTAACATCCTTTGGGTGAACTTAAAGTGTTATTATGTTTCAGCAACCCTGAGGCAGCCGAAGAATTCCATGTACTAAAGATTGAGGAATGGGAAATATGGTTTTCTAGGCTCTATATGTGGGAAGGCATCCCTCATATCTTCGAGAGAGTGGCGTGGATTAAAATTCTAGGAGTGCCGATTTCTCTTTGGGATAGACACGTCTTTAACAGAATAGGCGAAAGGTGTGATCGTCTTCTAGTAAAATCAGAAGCAGAGGCTTTAGATGGAAATTTGGCCGAAGAACGGTTGGCGATTTTGGTTCGAACCGGGAGAAGAGTTTCCGAAGAATTGCAGGTAAAATGGAAAGACCAAGTGTTCAAGGTTTGGGTGGAAGAAATCTCTGGTCAGTGGTACCCGAGTTTTTTGGAGACAAAGGAATCGGAGATGAGCTCTCCCGGAGTTTCGTCGGTGTTTGGTAAGTCTCCGGCTACCGGAAGAGTAGAAACAAACGAACGCATGGCTGGCTCCCTAAGTTCCTGCATGGGAAAATCAAAAGAAAACTCTATTTTTTCCGAGGAGCATGTGCAAATGATGATGCATGGGAAACATGTGCAGCAGTCGGCTGCATTAAATGATGAGAGAGAAGATAGGGGGACTGAAGTGAATTTGGGAGATAATAATATACCGGTTGTGGTGTAACATTCCCAAAATTTTTATATAAAAACTTATGTTATTAAAAGGATACATCATGGGTAAGTTGACCAATGGAAATATGAGGTATTTTGGGCAAACATAGGAACCATTTAATAATTAAATTATAAAAATACATAATATTTGAACCTACTATGTTTTTAATGAAACTTGGTTCAAAATGTAGATAAAATTATTGTCGTTCTAATGGCATATTTATTATTTTATAAAACGTCATATTTTATAAGTTATACGCGCCAAATGAGTGAAGCAGTTAAATTAATTATAATTATAATAATATAATAATTGAAAACTAAACAAATCTTGATCCTTAGGAAGTATGTACGTGTAGAAAAAGGAAATTCAACATTTATTGAAACAACACTACGTGTCCAGTAGATTTCGTGATCCCCAAGGTCACTTTAAGATATAAATAGAATTCACATTTCAGTTGTTCATGCGTGCCTCTTGTTCCCTCAATTACTCTATCTGTATACTCCTATTTTCTTTAATATTTTTCCCTTTAAAGTTCTACAAAGCCCTGCCTTATTTTAAGTATTGTAGCCCCTGATCACTGATACCCTGTCCGACTGACGTACGGCCCTGTAACGTATGTCAAGGCTCTGCCTAAATTCGTTGGGGTTCTGTCTCGTGACGTAGGGATAAAGTAGAATTGGGTTACTATACTTAATATGAGTGCACTATATATTTTATCAAATAACCCAGGAGTGATACCCAAAATATAACCACCCTCCTAAAACACCCTTGACACCCTACACTTTCTAAAATACATCCCATACGTGAAAACCGAGCCCGAAATATAATATAGTATTAAAAATAAATAAAAAAAACAAGAAATAGTAAGTTGAGGCGGGCCGCGTAGACCCACCCCAACCCTTACGCGGGCGGTATGAAGGTTGATACCTGATTCCTTTGATTTTCTTAAGTTCAAGCGGGCCGCGTAAGCTAACCGTTAAGTTAACGCGGGCCGTGAGTGTCCCAAATGGTGGCGCAGCCCGGTGATGACACGTGTCATTATCGTGGCGGGGCTACACAGTGACTAGGATAAGCTATACGTTGACCTGGAGTCAACGCGGGCCGCGTAAGCCCTGCCTGTATGTTACGCGGGCCGCGACAAACCTAGAATCAGCAACTATAAATAGATGGCCTCGGGTCTCAGTCGAAACTCGTTCACAATTCATTCTCAAATCACAATTTCTGATAGTAGAGATAATACGCGGGTATTATACCCCTTAATTAGCGAGGTTCTGCTCCGTTGTAAGTATTATAACCCCAGTTTCGTATTTGATACGCTGCCCGATTGATTTAGGGTTCCGTAACAACTGTCGAGGTTCTGCTCGACGTAGTTGTTGGAATACCGTCTCGGGGAGGGTATCATTAATATTTTCAAAGGGTTATGATACTAACCTATATACATTTGTGTAAATTATAGATTATTCCCAGGAAACCATTACGCAAAGTCTAAGATAGCAATGTGAGTTTATCCTCTTTTTGTTAATCTTTTTGGTAATGTTTTACCAAAACTTAAATGTTTTACAATGAAATTTAGCAGTGATTGAGTCTTTGTAGTTCTTCAATTACTGCCGGTATGTTGGGGTTTTGTATACAAAATTTACTACACTGTGAGTAGTAAGTCGGGATGACAATACGTTACCATTGGACAATGAGTTAGCCAATGGGTAATATGACCCACAAGTCAGGTTTGACAGTACTAATGGAGTAATTGTGTAGAAATAAACAATGTGATCGCTCTCAATACTGTTCACTGTGACTTTTTATTTAAACTTGATTAAACTAGGATTCACTCACTAGTATTTCCCATTGACAAATGTTTTTAAAACACATGTTTCAGGTAACTTAGTGTGAAGCCAATAAAAGCCAGCTGGAGAGCACTGAAGGCTTGGAAAAGTGGCAATAGAGTTACCTAAAATAAAATAGATGTTTTTAATAAATAAAATAGGATTTATTCCTATGGAAACATGTGTACTACGAATTTGGGGTTTTCCCATATATAATTGTATTTATAAAATATGGTGGTTTACTCTGATCAAATATTTCCTAACTACGATCCTGATGAAAATTTTCCGCTGCCAAATTAATAAACACCGATACCACCGAAACTGGCTCGCGGCCGCCGGTTCCCGGGAATTAGGGATCGGGGGTTGTGACATGTGGAGCCCAATATCACCTCCCCACGGCAATTCAGTCCATGTGCACATTCCTGACTTAAATCAATCCGTGGAGAAATCGAACACCTCAGACCCTTTTAACATAGAGGAGATATTCAGGTTGGAGAAAGAGGGGAACTTAGTTGAAAAAGACTCGAATGCGGCGAATAGAATTCACACGGAAAATACGACTGAGGGGAATAGAAATTCTTTGGAGAATCCTACTTTTAATGCGGAGGATGAACAGATCCGATGTAATTTCGAGGAGGAAGTGGCTCGGACGTTGGAATTTGGGCTTAGTCTGGGAATAGATGTAGGTGGGTTCGACAATCACGTTAGAAAATTAGTCAATAGGGAGTTGGCGAACAACGTTGTATCATGAATTTTATTTCAATCAATCTGAATGGAGTTTCTGACCTACGTAAAAGTGGTTGGGTTAGAAGGTTGAAAGGCAAAATCAAGATAGATTTCATTGGTATCCAAGAATCCCATCTGGGAGGTTTAGTTGAGTCAGATCTTCGGCGTTTCTGGGATAATTCCAATTTCAAAGCGGCTTCCGTTGATTCGGTTGGCAGATCGGGTGGCCTAATTTCCTTTTGGAACCCAGAGGTTTTTTTCGGTTGATTTGATCTCCAAAAACCATAGGTATTTACTTATTTTTGGATTCCTCTCAGGGGTTGATGAAAGACTTAACATTCTCAACATTCATGCCCCTAACGAAGCGAGCTGAAGGAGAATGATTTGGGGGAATATCGCCGAGTTGCTAAATCAACATAGTGGTTTGTGGGTGCTTCTTGGCGATTTCAATGACGTTCGATCCGAAGAAGAAAGGGTTAACTCCAGATTTGATAACGGAGCTTCCGCAGCTTTCAATGGTTTCATCTCTAGTACGGGTCTGATGGAATATTCAATGATCGGAGGTATGTTTACTTATGTCTCGGGTCATAACAATGTTAAAATGAGTAAACTTGACAGATTCCTTGTCAATATTCCTTTTTTGAGTCGTTGGCCAGATGCGAAATTGGAGGTTCATAAGAGGGGTTTTTCGGATCACCGACCAATTTTGTTGTCTTGTTCGGTAGCCGATTTCGGACCCATTTCCTTTAAATTTTTTAATTCTTGGATCGGGGACCCTAGACTTGTAGATATTGTTAATGATGGGTTATACAGTACGATGGGAATGGGAAGAAAGGATGCAGTTCTGGCTGATTTGCTGAAACGTATTAAAATGGGAATAAAAAAGTGGAGAATGGAAGTGAAATTGAATGATAATAAGGTTCAGAAGGATATGGAAGCGGTTATTGAGAACACAGAAAGCATAGCCGCTTGTGGGGTTTTAAAAGTATAAGAAAAGAAAATTAGAGTTGAATTGTGTACCAAAGTGAATAAATTGGAGAGGAAGAAGTTAATTGATCTCCAGCAAAAAGCCAGGTTTAAATGGATAAAAAATGGAGATGAAAACAGTTAGTTTTTCACAAAATTATCTCGCTTAATTTAGCCAGAAACAGGATAAATGGTTTGGCTTTTCAGAACAGATTTGTTTCGGATCCAGGGGAATTAAAAAAGATATAAGGGTTTGGTTCAAAAAGCAATTTTCTGAACCAATTAGGCGCATACCCGACTTTAATATGCCTGATTTTCCAAGACTTTCGGACAATATTGGTTCGATGCTATGTCAACAGTTCACGGAAAAGGAGATTTTCATGGCTGTGAAAAACTGCGATGGTGGGAAAGCTCCGGGTCCGGATGGGTTTTCATTGAAATCTTTTAAGGTTTTCTGGGAAAGATTTAAAGTTTTAATTTAGGAGATGATGTTTGAGTTTCACACGAGAGGCAAGATAAGTAAAGGTTGTAATTCTTCTTTTGTTGCTCTTATTCCAAAGACTAAGGACCCTCAAGATATTTCTAACTTCCGCCCGATTTTGCTGGTTGGCTCGGTGTACAAAATTTTAGCCAAAGTTCTTGCCAATAGATTACAGTTGGTTGTTAATGAAATCTCATCTCCGATTCAATCGGCCTTTGTTGGTAGTAGAAACATTTTGGATAATCCTCTTATTGTTGGTGAAACGTTGGCATGGGGAAAAAATCGAAGACTAAGGGGCTGTTTGGTAGCCTCTGAATGGTCATTAAGAGGCTACCTCTTAATGGAACCATTAAGAATTTTACCAATGAGAAGGTAGAAGAATGTGACATGTGATGATTTACCATTCAGATGTTACCTCTTAACCATTCAGACTTGAGGTTACCTCTTATTCATTCAGAGGTTTTAAACCATTAAGAGGTAGCATCTGAATGGTCATTAAGAGGCTACCAAACAGCCCCTAAGCTTCTCATTTTTAAAGTGGATTTCGGAAAGGCCTACGATTCTCTCAATTGAAAATTCCTTTTCAGGATGATGGAGAAAATGTCGTTCCCCGAAAAATGGATTTTGTGGATCAAAGGGTGTCTCGAATCAGGTATGGGGTCGGTGCTTATGAACAGGTCGCCTACTAAAGAGTTTAAGTGCAAAAGAGGTTTAAGACAGGGCGACCCGTTATCCCCTTTTCTATTCGTTATTGCTTCGGAAATAATCAGTTTGTTCATGAATCAGGCAAGCAGGTTGGGTCTTTTTCAAGGGTGCCAACTCCCTAATGGTGGTCCAAATATTACCCACCTGAGCTATGCGGATGACGTTCTTTTTATAGGGCTTTGGTCAGAAGAGAATGCTCTTACTTTAAATTGAATGCTAAGATGGCTCAACCTGGTCTCCGGCCTCAAAGGGAACTGGCAAAAAAGCAAAGTTTATGGTATTGGCGTCAACACCGACGAAGTGTCCCGTATGGCGAAGTTGATGAATTGTGAGGTTGGGTCTTTTCCGTTCATGTATCTAGGGATCCCGATTGGAGTAAATATGAAGAGAGCAAAATTCTGGCAACTGATTATTGATAGATTCGCCTCTGAACTTTCAAATTGAAAAGCTAGATATTTATCTTTTGTCGGACGAGTGACTTTGGCTAAATCTGTTCTCGAAAGCTTACATGCATATTTCCTTTCATTAAGAAACTAGAGAAGATCAGAAGAGAATTTATTTGGGGCAAGACAAATTCTGGACACAAACTTAGATGGATTCGATGGGAGTTTATGCTAAAATCCAGAAAAGAGGGCGGTATAGGAATTGGGGATATATAAGGCTATAACCAAGCTATGCTTATTAAGTGGTGGTGGAGGTTAAAAGATAACCCAGACCAGTTATGGGCTAAAGTGGTTGATGCTATACATAGAGGAAATATTACTTCGCTAACCACAAGTGCTATCCCATTAACAAAAATCAATCATTGGGATGTGGAAAGATATCGGATCGATTGAGGCGGCCATGTCAAAAATTGGTTTAAATATTAAAGATAACCTGGTTAAAGACGGCCCAAGGTGGCAATGGCGAGATAATCCTGATGGTTCCTTCTCGGTGAAACAGGTGCGGTCCGACATTGAGAGGGCAATGATGAACGAGGAGCCTGCCGGTTTTGTTTATAGATGGAACAATTGGGCCATCCCAAAAGCAAATTATCTTCTGTGGAGAGCGTGTTTGGGGAAAATTGCTTCTAAAATGGGTTTAGCTCAAAGGGGCATACCGATTGGCGACACTATCTGTCCGCGATGTGGTATTCAAGATGAAAATCCGGATCATATTTTTGTGAACTGTTTATGGACGCAAAGTATTTGGTGGAACATATTGGTGTGGGTTCGGATCCCATATATAGATAGGAACAATCTGAAAGATCTAGTGCTTCAAATTATTGTGAGCCCGGGCGACAAAATTTGGAAAAAAGTTATTCACATGGTGGCGATTGCAACAGTTTGGAGAATTTGGTGGGCTAGAAACCAAAAGGAGTTTGAATGCGTCTTCATCCCGGTAAGCAAGACGGTGGAGCAGGTAAAAGAGGATGCCTTCCAGTGGATTTGTAACCGATCAAATCTCAAATCGCCTAATTGGGAGAACTGGCTGGATTTCAATATTTTAGACATGAGGTAGTTTGGTTGGTCTTTGTCGTTTTCGTTTTCGTTTTGTATTCAGCCTCTGGCTGGCTCTTTAAATATATATATATATATATATATATATATATATATATATAGAGAGAGAGAGAGAGAGAGGCCGGTTATCATACAATATGTCTAATCGTACAATACGTACGCTATAACCACGGCCGTCGGATCATCTCAAATAACCCCCGTGTTTAACTATTAAATTAATCAAATAAACATATATATATGAAATCGCCAAGGTTAAAATCGTCCATTACGAAATAAAAAACCCTGATAATCAGCAAACAAAACCTCAAAAACATAACGTAAGATTCTTAATAAAAAACGTAATCGAAAATATAACAATTACTCAAAAACGATCATTCCTATTCACCATAACCTTCTGTGAATTGAAATTCTGATGAATTTGGAAATTCAGAACTGAAACAAATAGATGGACCGACTATCGAAGAAGATGATGCAGGGTGAAAATCAAAATAAAAAATATGCGAAATACATAACAAACGTGCGAAAAACACTTCAGACAAAAAAGAAAGGGTGTGTTTTTTGTAAAGTTTGCGAATTCATATAACATTATATGCGAAAACACTACAGGTGTATTATAATGTGCGAATTCATGACAATACACATGCGATTTCAATTAAAAGTTAATAATCTTTGAAAATTCATATAATGTGCAAATTCATGCTTTAACACATGCGATTTAAAAAAAAGAATTATCTTCATGTTACAAACTAGTTGTGACAGTATTAAAAAATTCGCATGTTACAAATTCTTTTTTTTTTTGAGAATTCGCATGAGATTTTTTGAGAATTTCGCATGAGATTTTTTGAGAATTCGCATGTTGCATAATAAATCGCATGTTATCAGTTTGGTTATTGGTGCCATCATTGAATTCTTTTTGTTCTAGATTTTTTGAGAATTCGCATATTATTACATTGAAAATCGCATATGAACAGTTTTGGTTGTTGGTGCCATCATTGCATCTTTTTGTTCAAGATAAAAGAATCTACAGACATTGAAAAATGGAGCACCAACCTTTTGCTTGCCTTGCCTCACAGCCACAAGTTTCCGAAAGCTTGAATATTTTATATGAAACAAATCCATTTCAATCTAACTATTTTCGATCTCTTACATAAATGAAGTCTGTTCAAGCATTTGAAATTCCACCTGCAATTAATCTTAAAACCCCACCCATGGAACGTCATAAAACATTTGATGGTGATGATGATGATGATGATGTCTAATTTTCCCTCTGACGATTGAACGGAATATCTGTTATACCCTTATCTAAGAAAAATGAATCAGCGACACGTGTAGGGCTGTGGGCATCGCGTACGTAATGTAGGATTAGGGCTATTGTATTTTACCCTTTACCTATATATATATATATATATATAGGGGATCGCTAGAATGAGAACCACCACGAGTTATGAGAACCACGAGAACCGCGCCCCGCGGGTGGCCGTTGGCGACGAATTTTTTTTTACACCTAGATCCGTATATTTTAGTGGGGGGTTTAAATTTTCGGTTCAAACGGCGCGCCCGAGGGGGTAGTTTTTTACGCCCAAAGTTTGGGTTTTTTTAATTTTTTTAATTTTTCTTTTTTTTTTTACCAAACTTTGGGCGTAAAAAACTACCCCCTCGGGCGCGCCGTTTGAACCCAAAATTTAAACCCCCCACTAACATATACGGATCTAGGTGTAAAAAAAATTTCGTCGCCGACGGCCACCCGCGGGGCGCGGTTCTCGTGGTTCTCATAACTCGTGGTGGTTCTCATTCTAGCGGCTCCCTATATATATATATATATATATATATATATATATATATATATATAGTTTTGGGATCCTATAAAAAGGACATGTTTCGTGAGAAGTGTGAGAAGACATAAAAATTCATATGTAGAAATCATGTTTTGGACTTACACATAATGTTTTGCGTTGTTTTGGCAAGAAAAACTTAAAACTTAAAACACCATGTCAAGAACATTAAGTAGTGTGTTTTAAGTGTTAAATAGTGTCTTTTAAATTTCATGTCTATAATATGTTTCCCTGTTGTTGATGTAGTTAACATAGAGGTTATAAAAACTTGTAATTAATTTCATTTTTTTTGAACAACAATCGTTTCTCTCTAATTTATTCCAAATATTCCTCTTACCCAGATCTGAATCTGAGACCTCCCCTTAAGAGACATGTGTCTCTATCAGGTGAAATACCCGACATTGGCTAGTTAATTTCGCATTTAAGTTGGTAGAAAGAATATTCACACTTTAAAGTAAAGAAATATTTACTTGCGTTTGGGCCAAGGATATGTGGTCCAAAGATGGTGGACCTTTGCTTTCTTCCAATGCTAATTAGCAAGCTGTATTTGGGTTTTGTAACAAACAAATTACCAAAACCATCCCATTCACTTCGGTTAACGATTCTTTACATTACTTGGAATGCAATAAATTCTAAAATGTTTCCTTAAAGTATTCTTAGAATTTAGGCCGTAAGTTATGACAGCGTTGTCAAATTTTGCCATTACGAACTTAACACAAAATTTGTTGAATCGTGTGTAATATAACCGGGTTTGCTAAATGTGTTGGTCTCGGGTCATCTTGTTGGCTTCAAGAATTGACTTGTTTATTCTTATATAATCCCGAGTAGTTTACTAGAAAATCTTAAACTAGTTGGGTATTTTATATTCATTCTATAAAGTTTCATGAGAAATGAGCATAGGTTTCTATAGTTAAGCCCAACTATTATGGCCTTTATGTTCACTACAAAATAAAGGAATATCACTAATGGAATATCTTGATGGTAACTGGCAACGAATCCCACATATTCTCAAAAGAAAATATAACTTCAAATTTCATCAGGTAATTTAAACAAAATATACAAGAACAGAAAAAAATAACTTTTAAAATTCTGTTGGAAAATTTACTAGCAAATTACCAATTGATCCCACATAACTTATAAAAAAAGAGAAATATAATTTGTTGTTATTGCTATCGAAAAATCCAAAGGAAATCGATTTGTAATTACTAAAAAGAAGAGTTTTTTTTCCGGAGACCTTAATAATTGGGGCTTATTACTAAAAAAGTTTCCTAAAGGTGCATAAGGAATTTTTAAAGTTGAGACTTTTACCGAACAATAGTTGAGATTATTGAAATCTATTATTCCTAAAGTAAATATTAAGGTTGATGTTTAACTAGACTGCGACTCGACAAAAGTTTGTTATTGAGAATCGCATCGTTGTATCCAAGGATTGATAATCGGTCTTACCGACTTGACTACATAACGACCGATGCACTTTCCAATTGTGTGTTATTGAAATAGTTGACTTTTAATATTTAATAGTGTTACACATCAGACGCTTGTTCCTAACTAAACCCAAAAGACGATGCCGACGAATTTGATTTGGAAGAACATATGACGTGTCACGGTTGCCCAACAAGTTCCAGAGCCACCTTTTTTTCAAAAACTACAACGGATAAACCCGAGTTTGGGGCGTTTTGTCTTTTTCTTTATTGAGTTATGTTTTCAGCCTCTAGCTCAGGGGTTTGCTATACAAATTTCATCAAGAGTTTTAACTGTATTATTAAATGCAAATGAAAGAAAAAAAAAACAAATAAAACGACAGAAGATAAATGGATCTCTCAGACAAATGCCTCGATTCGTCTTCATAATGAATGGAATGGACATCAGACTCGTCATCTGTTTATATCATCATTGAGAAACCCACACTAAATCATCAGCCAAATGCAAAAAAAAAAAAAAAAAAAAAACCTCAAATTAATTGGCAAAAATTAAAAAAAATGAAAATCAATGGACTCAGTTTATGGGTGGTGATATAACAGTATGGTCGGCAAGGTGATTGTTAATCACCGTTACGACGAACGAGACCTTATCACATCGGGTCATCATAGCCCTTTTCTAAATAATCAAAACATAAATTGGAGAAATATCGAAAACATTGGACGAATTGAAAAGGTATTTCAGTCTTTTCGGCATGATTAAAATAGAAATTTAAAAAATCGGAAAATAGTAAATATGAGGTAATATATCTCTCAGACAAATGCCTCGATTGGTCTTCATAATGAATGGAATGGATAATATGTCAGACTCGTCATCTATTGAAATCATCACTGAGAAACCCACCATAATTCTCTATAATAATTAAATAAATGAAATGAAACTTCAGACATCCAAGGAAGGAAGGAAACAGCACAAGCTCTCAAAGCCTGGCGAAGGCGAAAGCTCTTGGTCGGCCACTGCGAATGTTTCTGAGAAACAAGCCTTAAAGATATCATCACCAGTTTCAAACACAAAATCACTTTGAAAAAAAAAACATATAGAAACAAACAGAGGAAGGAAGATCTCAGACATCCAAGGAAGGAAGGATGAAGCAACATGAAGTCTCAAGCCTGGCGAAGGCGAAAGTTCAATCAGGCGGCCACTGCGAATGTTCATGAGAAACAAGCCTTTCTTTATTCATCATTGATACAGCCTCTATTTATGTAAATTATTATTAATAAAATCAAAGACAGAATGATTAGAAAATACAATAAAATCAAAGACAGAATGATTAGAAAATACAGGATGTAAAATGTCGTTGGATGGATGAACAGATGAAGTGAAACTGTGAACGTGGGTGATGTTATATAGACAGGGGTTTTGGGAATTAGGGTTTTTAAGAATCTTGACGGCGGCGATATTTTGTTACGGCAAAATATGTTTAAAGCTAACTACTCAACCTTTATTAAGGCTAAACGGTATGGGTTCATGGGTTGGGTCATTAATCGCCAAATTCATAGAACCATTAATGAATTGCTACGTCATCCACGTAGAATCATTATCCACCATGGTTAGCATTGATTAAACCATGAGACTCATTTCCTTTTTTTAATATTTTCTTTTTCCTTTTTACAAAAATAAATTAAAATAAGAGAATAGTGGCTTGGATCATGACCACATCCTTAGGGTAGTGATTTTAAACGATGATTTACAAATGGATGAGAAGACGCTAACGTGGAGGGTTATGGTAGCATGAGGGTAAAAAAAAAACTAAAATTAAACTAATTTCTTTATCTTCCATCTATACAACCCAACCTAACTTAACCGGACCTTTTACTTTCATTAACAACTCAAAAGAAAACCAACTATTAGACCATGGGGTATGGTGGGGCTTGGGTTGGGCATTGGTTGATGTAACACCTCGAAAATTCACGTCCTATAATGTGTTGACACGTGTCATAAGTTTGAACGTGTGTAAGAATGTTCTTGAAGGACTAAAGTTGACAAACCTGGAAAGTATGTGAATATACGGGTTCTAAATGTCAACAGTGAATAAATATATGGTACATTAACCCTACTTGATGCTCGTACCTTCAAACGAATAAATCATGGATCATACGAAGCTAAATATGAAAGAAAGTGAGAGATTACAAACTACAGGGGTTAAATGTGTCAACATGTTTAAGATATACCTCTGAGTGACCTTTTAGCAAACCCGAAGCTTTGTAACGGTGAAGAAACACTAGATAAATGGTCGGAACCGAGATATCTAGGGGGTTTGAATCCGCATAAAAAGGTTAGTTCCCTCTCGATTGATTCAGTTGCAACCGATCTTCTTCTCCGAGAACTCTGCAAAAAAGAGCACCGTTAGCCTCGCCAAGGGGAGAAGAGGGTTCTCTCCTTGACCCGACTCCGGTGTGAGAATAAGTATTGGTTATGAAGAAGAAGAAGTATTTGAGAAGTGTGTGTAACTTGAATTCATACCTGGGTTTTTCTCATATTTATAGCCGGGAGTCGTTTGGGCGGGAAAACCTGTTAGTGAAAAGTTGACGGAAGATGCTAACCCTGTAAACGGTTACATTTCCTTCCGTTAAGTTCTTTGATCCGACGTGAGAGCACACGGATCGTGGTTTAGATCGAAGGCTGGGGATTGGCCACGTGTAAAGTGATCTAGTGGAGATTACTCTCTAATTGCATGCCTTCGTTGTGACTTCAGGGACGACTGAGATGGTGACACGTGTCCAGACGGTTATAACCGTTTTGGTGGTGCACGATGATATTTCTTCTAGAAGATTACTGCTGTAATCTGGTGTGGCACCTTCTCGTGTGGAGACCACTGAATAAATCCCAAGTCTGGGTAAAATAATATCCAAGTCTGGATATTTAGGCGGAAGTATTTATCTCAGGATTTTTATCCTTTGCTAATGGGAGAAGGCGCAAGGATTTATGATTTCCTTTGGGCGCACGACTATATACTGCTGATTGTTTCTTCCTTTTGTGAGACCAGTGCGCAGCCGCGCAAGGTTAAAAGACAAGGTTGTGGTATGGTCCCGAATACTTATTATGAGGTTTTTGGGACCTTACCCCTTCAAGTCCCCCCAGTCTAGTGTTGTACTTAAGCAAGTAAGTGGAGCACTGGACTTATAAGAGGGAAATGCTTTTGGGTGCGAAAAATAAAGAATCTTCTATGAGAAGATTTAATTTTGTTAAAGAGGGAGAAAAATGTGACTTTTGTAATCATGCCTTGACGTGTAATGACGTCTGTTGGCAGTAAAAGTTGGTATTTTTCGAGAGTTTGTCCTCTTATATTGGGATGTGTAATGGCGCCTTTGTCAGACTTCATTTATGAGGATATGACACTTACTCCTGTAGCGCCGTTTGGAAAAGACACTTGACAGGTAATTATGCCCTTCCCATTCCCGGAGTTGCGTGCCTCTATATATACACGTGGGTGTTACTTTCCTTGTCTTTGTTTGTATATGAAGATGAGGATTAGTCGTTCCTCTCGTACTCAACGCCTTTTGGATGTTTTGAACATGTTTGAGGCTGCCGAAGGTCTCTTGCTTCTTGCTAACTCACCATCGCCGACGATTACTGGAACCGGTAAGCTGATGTCTTCTGTTTATCCTCTCTCAGGGGATAATTCTGAGCCTCGCCTATCAGAGATTAAGGAAGAAACTGTTGTGTTGTCTGTTGAAGCTTTGATGGCTCGTTTCCCAACTCTTCAACCTAGTCGGTGTGAGTTGGTGTACCGTCGTCGCCGGAAACGTCAGGTTGGTGATGCTCCGGTTGCTGATGAAGATGTTATGGTTGAATAGGGTAGGTTCTGGGAAACGTGTATTCTTCCCCTTTTGTTGATGTTTTCTTTGTAAATCTGAACAATTTCTTTTTTGAAGATCATTGCCATGATCTTGCTAAGTGTTTGTGTTACACTTTTTGATGATATGTATATTATGATATACTACTACTCCCGTAGGGTTTGGTTTTTGCATGTTTGGATTACAATATGTTGCATGTGTTTAATTGCTTTTGGATAGGTAGGGCGAATGAGAGATGGTATTGTGCTCATGTGTGAACGTTTGTCCAAAAGGCGTAATAGCTTGCCTGGTTTAGACCGTTCATGAGGTGTACAATGTTTGACCATATTGTTTTCGCGCGAACCAAAGAAATTACATGCAATTTGTAATAAACATTGATACAAGTAAAGATGATGTTTGTATTGATAAGAGCGCAAGGCTCGTAATACAAGGGATAATAAAGAAAAACATTGCATGTATGTTCTTCCGCTTTTGTAGACTGGTGTTATATGTAACACCTGCGCAACTGTTGCGCGTTCCAGGTGCGCGGGACTAGTGTCCCATCAAGTCTTTTTAAAGTATACGCTCCTTTGCCTAAGACTTCGTTGATGATGTATGGTCCTTCCCATTTTGGTGCTAATTTGCCCGGTTTTTCAGCGTTTGAAGCTTCATTGTCGCGCAAGACGAAGTCACCGGGGACAAAGGTACATACGCGGACGCGTGCGTTGTAATATTTTTCGAGTTTGGATTTGTACCTTGCTTCTGTTATGGCGGCGTTCTCGCGCCTTTCTTCAAGAATGTCTAAATCCATTCTTCGCTCTTGTTCATTGTTCCGTTTTTCCATGGCTATCATGCGCGGTGATGGTAGGCCGATCTCGGCTGGGATGACGGCTTCAGACCCATAGACTAGACTGAACGGAGTCTCTCCCGTGCTGGTCTTTGGCATTGTTCGATGTGCCCATAAGATGCTGGGAAGTTCGTCAACCCATCCCCTGCGCGCTGTGCCTAGTTGTGCTTTGATGTCGTCGACGATCTGCTTATTAACGCTTTCAACTTGGCCGTTTGCTTGTGGGTGCGCCACAGAGGCAAAGTTGTGCTCAATCTTCATTTCTTTGAACCATTTCTGAAGATCTTCTGAGGCAAAGTTTGTGCCGTTGTCGGAAATGATGCGCAATGGTAATCCGAATCTACAAATGATATGTTCCCATATAAATTTACGAATTACCATTGCTGTTGTTGAAGCTAGCGCTTTGGCTTCGACCCATTTTGTGAAATAGTCGACTGCTACAATGATGAACTTTACCGTGCCTGGCGCGTCGGGGAATGGACCCACGAGATCAATGCCCCACTGTTGAAAAGGCCAGGCGGAGGTGACGGGTACGAGTGGGTTCTTTGGCCGGAGTGTTTTTGGCGCATGGCGTTGGCAGGCTGCGCATCTTCTCAATAAGTCAACTGCGTCCACGTGCATTCCCGGCCAGTAGTATCCGGCGTTTATAATCTTTGCCACGACCATGCGCGGTCCTGCGTGTATTCCGCATAATCCCTCGTGGATTTCTCTGACCAGGTATTGGGCATCTGTCTTATCAACACAACGTAATAACGGTCCCATAAATGACTTCCGGTACAGGACGCCATCCGCCATTTCATAATTTATCGCTTTGTGTTGGAGTTTTCGAGCTTCTGCCCTTCCTTCCGGAAGTTTTCCGTGTTGGAGGTACAAGATAATTGGAGACATCCAGGATGGATTTCCCATTTCTATGATGTTCACTTGTTTGAGATGAATGGAAGGGTTGGATAGTACCTCTATGCGTACCTCCTTTGCTAGGTGCTTGAAGCTGGTAGCGGCTAACTTGCTTAGCGCATCTGCGTGCTTGTTCTCGCTTCTGTTTATATGGTTAACTTTGAACGTTTGGAATTGGCTGATCAGTATCCGCGCTTGTTCGAGGTATAATGCCATAGCTTCTCCTTTTGCATCATAGTGGCCATTAACTTGCTCGGCCACCAGTTTCGAATCAACGTTAGCTTCAAGATTTCTTGCCCCCATTTTTAGTGCTAAACGGAGACCAGCCAAGAATGCTTCATATTCAGCTTCGTTGTTTGTGCTTTGGAAATCTAAGCGTATGGCATATGTGAGTTCGTGATTGTCTGGGCTGACTAGTCGGAGACCTGCCCCTGCTCCGTCGTCATTGGAAGCGCCATCTGTGTGTAAGATCCAGACTCTATCGTCGAAAACGGGTATAGGGTTCTGGATTGCTTCGCACTCTTGAACTTTGTCGATGGGAACTTCAGTGGCAAAATCTGCTAGAACTTGCCCTTTGATTGCTGGCCTTGGCTTGTAGAAGATATTATATCCTCCCAGCTCGATGGCCCATTTAGCCAACCTTCCCGCTACGTCGGGTTTGGATAAGATTTGGCCCAAATGATAATTGGTGAGAACTGTGATGACGTGGCCCGAAAAATATCTGCGTAGGCGTCGTGATGCATGTACTAGTGCGAGGACTAGTTTTTCTATCATCGAGTAATGAGTTTCTGGGCCGGTGAGCATTTTGCTTATATAGTAGATTGGAGTCTGGATGTTTTCGCGCTCTACCATCAATACAGCACCAACCGCTACTTCCGCAGCAGATAGATATAAAATCAGTGGTTCTTTTTCTTTTGGCGCACTTAGCGTTGGCAGCTGGATTAAACATTCTTTCATTTGCTTGAATGCTGCTTCTGCTTCAGATGTCCATTGAAAGTCAGTTTTCTTTGCGCAGTTTCGCAGCGTGCTGATGAATGGATAAGACTTTGCCGTGTGATTAGCCAAGAATCTGTTCAAGGCTGCTAAACGCCCGGCGAGCCTTTGCATTTCTTTTACTGTTGCAGGTGATGGCATTAGCTGGATGGCCTGCACTTTTTCTGGATTAACTTTAAAACCGTCTCTTGTGACTATAAAACCCAAAAATTTTCCTTCTTCCATGCCGAATGAGCATTTTGTCGGGTTAAGTTTTAAGTTCACGTTGCGCAAAGAGTCGTACGTGCGCTGAATATTGTTGAGCATTGTGTCTTCCTCATGGCTCATGATGACGAGGTCATCCATGTATACTTCGACAGTCTTGCCAATATCCCCGCTGAAGACTGTGTCCATTAAGCGTTGGTAAGTTGCGCCTGCGTTGCGTAGGCCGAAAGGCATTTTGGTGTAGCAGAAGATGCCCTTATCTGTGCGGAATGCGGTTTTGTCTTCGTCTTCTTCCTTCATCTGGACCTGGTGATATCCCTTATAACAGTCGAGAAAGCACTTCCATCTGAATGATGCTAGAGAGTCGACTTTCTTGTCTATCTCCGGAAGCGCGTAGCAATCTTTTGGGCATGCTTTATTCAGGTCTTTGAAGTCGACGCACATTCTCCATCCGCCACTATGTTTTTGTACCATTACTGGATTGGCAACCCATGTATGGTATTTTACTTCGCGCAAGATTCCCGCATTGAGTAGCTCTGTCACTTGGTCGTCCATAGCTTTTGCTTTTTCTTCACTAAAACTGCGCCTTCCCTGAGCAACAGGTTCTGCTGTTGGCTTGATATTCAAGCAATGTTGCGCTATGTCGCGTGGAACCCCAGTCATGTCTGCTGGGCACCATGCAAATATATCTTTGTTGTTGGTCAACAATTCTTTTAGTTGTATTCGTGTTACTGGTGAAATGGCATGTCCTAATAGGATGGTCTGCTCTGGGTATTCGTTGTTCAGGACCCATTTCTCCGGTTCGTTTGGTGCCGAAGGTTTGACTACTTTTCTGGTGGCTCGTCGTCCACGTACATGACTTCTTTGCTCGAGTATAGAATTGCAACTCCGGTTTTAGTTGGAAATCCGCATGCAGCATGTGGAATAGAAGTGATCATGCTAAATTCTCTTTGTGACCTTCTTCCGAGCAGGACATCATGGCGTGATGTCGCCGGCATGACCATGAAATTGACTGTGACTGTTCGTGAATGCTCGCCATCCGATAAAGTCACAGTGAAAGCTATTTGTCCTAATGGGAATACAACTTCATTGCAGAATCCGGTGAGGGGAAAATCGACCGGTTCTAGACGTGCTTTGTCTTCTGGGTCCAGCTGTTTGAAGCATTGCTCGTATATGATGTCCATCGAGCTTCCCAGATCTATAAACATATAGTCCGTCCGGTAATGTCCGAAGATACCAGTAATAATCACTGGTCGTTCTTCCTGAGGGCCCCCAGGAACAACAGGAAACACAACTTGCTGTTCCCTCCAATGTTGATCATGGTTTCGTTTATTTGGCCTCCGTGACGGACCTCCTTGAACCATGTTTATTTGTTTAGTGTTCTGATAGCTGCTCTTTTTGGATTGTACCTTAATGGTATGATTAGATTGGATGTCCCCCCGACATGGTGTTGGTGGGTCCAATACTGTAGTATTGATTTCTTCTCCAGATCTGATGTTTGGGAACTCAGATCTGACGATTTGCATAACGATTGTGTTTAAAGCAGCTTGGCATCTGTTGAACCAATGTTTTGGGGATCTTTCTATGATTAGTTCTGAGAAATTCTCCCTATCTGAATGACCGTTGTTTCCGTTTTCTCCCATGATTTCGTTAATCTGAGTGTTTTGGGTTGTAAAACCTTTGAATTCAGATCGGGGATCTAATGGGTGGGATAATGAATTCTCTGCTATGTGCAAAACAGAGGGTGAAAATAACTGAATCGAAACGAGATGAAAACTAGAAAAACAGAGGAATCGGTGGGCGCTAATGAAGAAACACTAGATAAATGGTCGGAACCAAGATATCTAGGGGGTTTGAATCCGCATAAAAAGGTTAGTTCCCTCTCGATTGATTCAGTTGCAACCGATCTTCTTCTCCGAGAACTCTGCAAAAAAGAGCACCGTTAGCCTCGCCAAGGGGAGAAGAGGGTTCTCTCCTTGACCCGACTCCGGTGTGAGAATAAGTATTGGTTATGAAGAAGAAGAAGTATTTGAGAAGTGTGTGTAACTTGAATTCATACCTGGGTTTTTCTCATATTTATAGCCGGGAGTCGTTTGGGCGGGAAAACCTGTTAGTGAAAAGTTGACGGAAGATGCTAACCCCGTAAACGGTTACATTTCCTTCCGTTAAGTTCTTTGATCCGACGTGAGAGCACACGGATCGTGGTTTAGATCGAAGGCTGGGGATTGGCCACGTGTAAAGTGATCTAGTGGAGATTACTCTCTAATTGCATGCCTTCGTTGTGACTTCAGGGACGACTGAGATGGTGACACGTGTCCAGACGGTTATAACCGTTTTGGTGGTGCACGATGATATTTCTTCTAGAAGATTACTGCTGTAATCTGGTGTGGCACCTTCTCGTGTGGAGACCACTGAATAAATCCCAAGTCTGGGTAAAATAATATCCAAGTCTGGATATTTAGGCGGAAGTATTTATCTCAGGATTTTTATCCTTTGCTAATGGGAGAAGGCGCAAGGATTTATGATTTCCTTTGGGCGCGCGACTATATACTGCTGATTGTTTCTTCCTTTTGTGAGACCAGTGCGCAGCCGCGCAAGGTTAAAAGGTTAAAAGGCAAGGTTGTGGTATGGTCCCGAATACTTATTATGAGGTTTTTGGGACCTTACCCCTTCAAACGGTTAATTATGCTCATAAGAATATGTGATAGAAATTTCACAAAGTATCGCTAACGTATGAGAAAGTTATGATAAAATTCGTGTGTGAGGGTTAGAATCGTCAACATTGAAAATTAGGGCTTTTTGGGTGATCACAAAGTTACCCAAGGACTTGACAAAGATGGTATAAGTCTTGAAGCACTTAGAATTCATTTTTGAAGGCTCATTGTGAAAAACAAGAGGTGAAAGCGACGTTTAGAAGGACCAAAGGACCAAACAACAAATAATAAAATTTTTTGCAAGTCTCACGGGGCTAGGCGGCCCGCGTAAGGCCCTACGCGGCCCACGAGACCTGCCCAGCGACAAAAAGAAACAGGCAGCTGCCTGTTGATGCTTTAACCGACTCCAAATGCCATTTTTGATTACCATGGGCTGCCTAAGATGGTTTTTAGCTTTAGGGGACACTTGTTTACATCTGGGGATCATCCTAGGCATGCATGGCACCATCTTGAACAATCAAAACCCATTATATAAGACCCTCATGGCTTGCAACTTTCTTGCATTCCTTCCTTTCAACAACTGATCAAGTTCTGGAGCTCAAGTACATTTCCAACTCATCCCTAATCGTTCATTAGACACTTGTAAGTATGCTTAACCTTCTTTAATTGAGTTTAGCCTTGTTATTTAGCTAAAAGTCAAACCGTCGTAATTACGGTTTGACTTCAAGATTAATTAATAATGGCTCAGTGATATCTCGAATTAAAAGTACCTTTAACTAGGTAATTATGTGGGTAATAAACCCTTAAAAGGGCACCCACTGATTCCCATTCTAACTAGGTCTTTTGTCGAGTCAAAGATGCTTAGAAAAAGTCAACAGAAATGTAACCTTCGATTTAACGCATAATTAACAATGTAAAAGGCGTGTAACCTATTTTATCATTCATATAACATGGTAATAAGTATAAGAACTTGTCTAAGCTAGTTTGATTCGACAACTTTCTGTTTAAGATCGATTCGGAACCGAAAGGCGCATAGTTTGACTTTCTGCTTTGACTTCGGTTCTGACCCGGTTTTGATAGGTTTAGACATGCCTTAAAGTTCCATTAGGACCTAGTTACATGTTTGTATAACCCTCTGCGTTTATATCACTTGAAACCTTAATTGTCCGACGTTTCCGTTAAGTGCTTAAATATTGACCATAATGCCCTTATGACCGTAAAACGAGAATTTTGGAAATATGAAAGTACAATAATCTTTGTTACTGATTATTAAACATGTCCCTAAATTTTCACATCAGTTGGAGGTCTAGATTAGGAGTTATGCTTAATGACGTAATTATAACGCTTCTTAATAATAAAACAGCGTCATTAGCGTAAAGCCTATCTAAACCCAATTTTTGACACCAAAACTTTTACCCACTGATGTAATATGATATTTTGGGATTTTTGAAGATTTTTAATTATTTTTTAAACTGATCATAAGCTAGGATTAGTGCCTTAATTCGGTAAATACCGAATATACCCTTTTAGGCGATAAAATGAGTTTTACAAGTCCTTTTGGTACCAATCCAATTGCTACTGATTTTAAATAATAAATGAAGCATTTTGAACCTGTTGAACTGATCAGAAAACTCAGATTCCTATTTTCACCCGTAAATCGCTTAAAACGACTTTATAAGCGTATTGGGCACATAGTTTGGGTTTAAAACCATTTTGCCACATAAGACTTAACACCAAGGGATATAACCTATTAAGTTAAGTTGTTTTACTGATGAAATCAGACCCGTGACACAGAAGTTTAATTAATCCCTTTTATAATCTTTAAAATGACCAAAATACCCCTACGGGGCTTTATATGAGATTAAACTAGTTTTGGGCATAATGGAAGGTATCCTACTGATATCACAACATATTTAAGGCATGTTAACTTAGGAAACCTATTTAGGACTCTTATGGTTACCCGTTACGCTTCATGCGCGTTCGGTTCGGTTTATGTAACTAGTTTACATAAATTAGCCGAAACGGGTCAAACCTTATCGGTTTATTCTCAAAATCCAGAATGTGTATAATATACCCATATTAAGCAAGTCTTCAAACTTGTCGGGTCTAAATCACATTCTATCCGGTCTTCGCTTAATCATGCGTACGAACCGTATACTCCTTTAAAACTAACCGGTCAAAGTTTAGACTTAATCAAAGACCCGTTAGGATTCTAAAAAGTTATTATAAACCTTTGTTCCAGAATAGGAGACCCGGTAAAAGATACTTGCACTCGCTGATTGTGATTTATACTTGCTCAGGTAAATACTTTTAACTTATTCTCCCTATACGGACTTGGGGTACGGTATATAAAATACCGCTTGGTCGGGCATTGAATCTTTAATTGTATGATGGTTAAAGTATTGAGATGTCTCGTTTAAATTGTTTTGTTTGCTTAAAGCCTTTGGGGGGTTAATGACCATGTCCCGGATATCCCTGGCATCATTTTACGAAATGGCCACGACCTAAGCACGGGGCGTAGGCGTACGCCCGTCGGTGTTTCATATAATTAATGTGGTGTGTCCATTGATCTTTAACCCAGCACGAACCGGGCTACTGAACGCATAAGGAACATGTAAATCCTTTACAAGTATTATATTCTAATAATTATCTCAAGTTATAAAATATTATTTGTGCCTTGTGCCTTAAATTCATTTTCTTAAACTCTTTTCAAAATGAGTCGGTTGATTGTATTTACCAGTGTAAACTGACGTATTTTCTCAAAAAGGTTAAGTGCAGGTACTACGCGTAATAGGCTTGCTTTTCTCCTAGCATCCACAATAAGTCTCGCAAGCTTGGATGTCATAGACTGTTGAACATTGTTTCCTTTTATTTTGATCTACCTGTGGATTTATATTAAACTATTTGTGATACTTAATATTACAATATTGTTTGGTTGAAATGAATCTATACTTTGCTTCCGCTGTGTATTTAAATATTGTGTTGTTTGACAAATATGTTACCAACCACGTCACGATACTCCCCTAGCGGGCCCACCTGTAATACGTGGAAACCCGGGGTGTGACAGGTTGGTATCAGAGCCAACACTGTGTGAATTAAACACTAGCCTTCTGTGTTTAATCTCAGTTGCACAATTGCACATTCCTAAATCTTCGAGTCTAGACAAAGAACTTAGGAATAATCCAAAATGTTTTATTTTAATTTTAACTTTGTCCTTTATTTTTCCTTGTTGTTACCGTTGTTTATATTGACAGATAAACAATGCCGCCAAGATTCAGGCGAGGAGGACGAGGAAAAGGGCCGATCAGCGCCCCTAACGACCACGAGGCAGGGCCTTCGCACCGGCGAACTCCTTCTTCTACAAGGAGTGCCGATCCGCGAGAACCTTGGAGGATTTATGAGGAGCCTGCCAGACCATCTACGTCGTATAGCTCAACGCCTCCATATCATCACTCCTATGGGCCTCAATCCGAGAATGAGCCCAACAACCCGCAACCTTCATACATACCTCTACAGCGATCCTTATCGCACCGTTCCTTCGAAGACCCTACTCCTGTCTTTCAGGGCCGGTTTAATCCGGCAGAATACCTACCAGAACAAGTGGGCTTTAAACCACTAGGACCGGATGATCACTTTTCCGGTGATCAAGCGATGGACATGGACGAGGACACAGATCCCGTCGAGCCTGCAACCGAAACCCCGAACCATCCTGTTGAGATCTCTGATGGTTCGTCTTTTCACGGATCACTATTCCATGGTCCGGATAGTTACCAGGCACGGTTCAACCAGTGTGAGTGGTACTTTACACCATCTAACCATTCATCGCCTCACCAGCAGCAGGATCTCTCTGGGGATCCACGTTTCGTGGCAGTCACACCACCGCCTCCACCGCCGCCAGTTCATCTAGCACCTCTAGAACCACCAAGACGTAGGAGGACTGGCGCACGGATGTCAGCACGAGGAGGGGAGTTTCATTTCAGCACCCCTCAACACTCTAGTGGCAGCCACTACCCGCCAATATATGAAGACCCACAAATGGGTGGACCTTCAGTTCCAGTATCTGAGGTCAATTCGACACCTGTTGCACCGCCACCATCGGGTTTTGGCAACCCTATCCCTGCTTATACTGCTCCAGCAACATACAATCCATTCGGACCGCCAGCATACCATAACTATAACTATGCTGAGGATCCTTACCAAGTGGCATCAAACTACCTTGCCCATAATCCTGAGGGACCATATGGAACCCCTTGGGGAATAGGACGCCCAACTCGTGGGTATCAAGTACCTGCTCAGCCACCACTACAGCACCAGCCACCACGGTTTTCCCCACCAGAGCAGGAGGATCTCCGTCAAAGGCTGGAAAGGGTTGAGCGAGACTTCCAGAGAGAACGTAGGAAGAATCAGGGATTCATGAGTGGCTTAGCAAGTTTGCTGAAAGGAAAGAAGAAACGGGATCGTTAAATCCCAATATGTATTATTGTATTTCCTTGTTTAAATTAAGTCCCTGCGTGGAAATTTATTTATGTGTGTATGTAGTCCCTGCATGGACATCTATCTTTGTACTAAGTCCCTACGAGGACTTGTCTCTATTAGTCCCTGCGTGGACATTTATTTTTGTAAACAGTCCCTGCGAGGACTTGTATTATCGGTATAGCTCCTGCGTGGGCAAGTGTTTCTGTGAAAAGTCCCGTTTAGGGCAAAGTGTACTACTTTTAAATTTTTAATGGAATGTTAAGTTTAAGAATTTTTATTTCTGTCATCTATGCATTTATATATTATACATGATATAAACGAAATAAAATCATTCCTTTTAAAAATGATCTGCCTATAAAATACTAAATAAATATCTTAAAGGTAAAACATAGCCTACATGTCATTATAAGACTTGGCCAAGATGGTAAGACCTGTATAAAAGATTCCAATCCCTGTTAACATCTGAAAACATGTTAACGCTCCTGGCAGATGTGATCCGCCAAAATCACACACGTCATTCTTATAATAGGATTCTTCAAAAGATTCCTAACCTAAACTAATGATCTATATAGATCATGGGTTTAAATCATCAATAAAGATGATCAGTTCTTTTTACCATCCATTGGTAATAAAATGCCTACGGGCCCTTCTCATTTTCATATGAGACAAAAGACAGTAATAGTCTGTGACCCTGTCTGATAAAGGTAATGAACTATGTTCAAACCTTCATGCCTTGATTCTCTGAAATCATGGCTTATAATTTAAAAATGTCCTTGAGACTAGGCCTTTTGTGCTACTAATAAAACTGTTACTGTTTTATAATTAGGATAAATTATAATAGAAATCCTAAATAAATGTGAGTAATAAATTAACCATATATGGTCTACGTTTACCACGGTTAATAAATTGCCATAAAAGACAATTCTATAATAAACTCACCAATAAATTATTGTCAATATGTAACAGTTCAAGCAACATGGCCGACTCAGACGAGATCAATAGTCACCCGCAGGGAGAGCATCATAATGCCCGAGTAAATGTAGCGGGTGCAGAATTACAGGCAATGATAGATAGTGCCGTTAATCGAGCTTTGGATAGACAGCTCCATGATTCCAGTGGTACCCATACAAGGACCCGATCTGCGCCACACTCTAGAACACCCTCCAGGACCCACACTACCCACAACAGTAATTCTCACCACTCATCAAACCAGAGGAGTGCTCCATCCCAAAGAGTCGTACAGAATCAAGAACCCTGTAATAAGGGTTGCTCCTATAAGTACTTCGTTTCGTGCAAACCCAGGGATTTAACTGGGGAAAAAGGAGCAGTAGATTGCATGACTTGGTTGGACGAGATGGATACGGTTGTGGATATCCGTGGTTGCAATAATAGGGATATTGTGAAATTCGTGTCTCAGTCTTTTAAGGGAGAAGCATTAGCTTGGTGGAGATCTTTGATCCAAGCTACGGGGAAAGTCCCGTTGTACAATATGACTTGGGAACAGTTCATGTCACTGATTAAGGAAAACTACTGCCCTCAGCATGAGGTTGAGAAAATTGAAGCTGACTTCTTGTCGCTGGTCATGAGAAACCTAGACTGTCAGGCCTACCTTACCAGTTTCAACACCTTGTCAAGGTTGGTTCCATATTTGGTAACTCCGGAACCCAAACGTATAGCTCGTTTCATTGGGGGTTTGGCCCCGGAGATCAAGGCAAGTGTAAAGGCCTCCAGACCAGCTACTTTTCGGTCTGCAGCAGACATATCATTGTCTCTTACCTTGGATTCGGTCAGGCAGAAATCGCAAAGGAACACCGATACCGAAAAGAGGAAGCGTGAGGATGACAACTCACGACGTTCAGACAAAAAGCATAAGGGAAACAATGACCACAGGAAGGGGTCAGGATCTAGGAAGGATGGTCAGCAGTCGGGTGAAAAACCCAAATGTAAAATCTGCAAGAGACAACACTTCGGGAAGTGCAGGTATGAGTCAAACTCGCATTCACAATAAAAAAACTTTTGCATGTGGGTTATGCAAGTCCAAGGAACACAAGACCTTGGATTGCAAAAAGATGAAGGATGCGACCTGCTATGGTTGCAACGAAAAGGGGCACATAAAGACAAATTGCCCAAAGTTTGCAAAGAAAGCTGATGAAGGAAAGAAGACCAATGCTAGGGTCTTCAGGATGGATGCTAAGGAAGCCATCCAGGACGACAATGTGATAACAGGTACCTTCCTCGTAAATGATGTTTATGCGAGAGTGTTATTTGATTCAGGCGCTGATAAGTCGTTCGTAGATAATAAGTTTTGTGAATTGTTGAAATTACCTGTTAAGACCTTAAGTGTGAAGTATGAGGTGGAACTAGCAGATGGTACTTTAGAAACCACCTCGACCATATTAGATGGATGTTTCATATCCATTAAGAGCCACTCTTTTCCTTTGTCCTTACTTCCTTTGAAACTAGTCGGTTTCGACATAGTTCTGGGTATGGACTGGTTATCTCATAACCAGGCCCAGATTGTTTGCAATAAGAAACAAGTGGTGATCAAGACTCAGTCTGGTGAATCACTTACTATCCAGGGAAATACCCAGTATGGGCTGCCTGAGCAAATGTCTATGCTCAAGGACTCTAAGTGTTTGAAAAAGGGTTGTGTCATCTACATGGCACAAGTGATTATTAATGAGCCGAAGCCCAAGATTGGGGATATCCCCGTCATTTCTGAATACCCTGAGGTTTTTCCTGAAGAACTACCTGGTTTGCCACCAGATAGGCAAGTAGAATTCAGAATTGACATTATTCCTGGATCAGCACCAGTAGCAAGGGCGCCTTATAGGTTGGCACCAACAGAGATGAAGGAATTGAGAACGCTGTTAGATGATTTGCTAGCCAAAGGTTTCATCAAACCTAGTTCGTTTCCTTGGGGAGCACCAGTTTTATTTGTCAAGAAGAAGGATGGATCGATGCGTCTGTGCATCGACTACCGTGAGCTTAATAAGGTCACTGTCAAGAATAGGTATCCTTTGCCCAGAATCGACGATCTGTTCGATCAACTTCAAGGGGCAAGTTTCTTCTCTAAGATTGACTTAAGGTCAGGCTATCACCAACTGAAGGTTAGAGATGAAGACGTTCACAAGACTGCATTTAGGACTCGTTATGGTCATTACGAGTTCCTAGTGATGCCTTTTGGGCTCACTAATGCACCTGCCGCGTTCATGGATCTCATGAATCGCGTTTGCAAGCCATATTTAGATAAATTCGTCATTGATTTCATCGACGACATTCTCATCTACTCGAAGAACCAAGCTGACCATGAGAAGCATCTTCATTGCATTCTGGAACTACTTCATAAAGAAAAGCTCTATGCCAAGTTTTCGAAGTGCGAATTCTGGCTTCGAGAAGTCCAATTTCTCGGACATGTTGTTAGTGAACGTGGTATCCAAGTAGATCCCGCTAAGGTAGAAGCTGTCATGAATTGGCAAGAGCCAAAGACGCCTACAGAAATTCGTAGCTTCCTAGGTTTGGCAGGATACTATAGGCGATTCATTGAAAACTTCTCAAGGATTGCTGCACCCCTGACTTCACTGACGTGTAAGAAGATTAAGTTTGACTGGGGTCCTAAGCAGCAGGAATCCTTCAATATTCTGAAACAAAAGTTGAGCGATGCTCCAGTATTGACATTGCCTGATGGAATTGAAGAGTTTGTAGTTTATTATGATGCATCACACATCGGGATGGGATGTGTGCTTATGCAGAAAGGCAAAGTCATTGCCTATGCTTCACGCCAGTTAAAGGTGCACAAAAAGAATTACACCACCCATGACTTGGAGTTGGGTGCCGTTGTATTCGCACTAAAACTTTGGAGGCACTACTTATATGGAATCAAATGTGTGATCTATTCTGATCACAAGAGCCTCCAACACCTATTTAATCAGAAGGATTTAAACATGAGGCAGCGCCGATGGATGGAGAATTTGTATGATTATGATTGTGAAATCAGATACCATCCCGGCAAGGAGAATGTAGTCGCTGACGCCTTGAGTCGAAAGGAAAGGGTGAAACCCATCCGAATCAATGGCAAGAGCATTGAAATTAAGAACAGTTTGAATGAAAGGTTGTTAGCTGCACATAAGGAAGCTGTGTTGGAAGCTAACTATCCTAATGAAAAGCTAGGAGTAACTGAGGAGCAGTTATCTCTTAGCAAAGACGGAATTCTGAGATTGAATGGACGAATATGGGTTCCGATCTATGGGGGACTTCGAGATGTTATCCTCCAGGAAGCCCATAGTTCTAAATATTCTGTTCATCCGGGAGCTAATAAGATGTACCAGGATCTGAGGGCAAACTATTGGTGGATAGGCTTGAAGAAGTCTGTAGCTACCTATGTAGCTAAATGCTTGACGTGTGCGCCAGTCAAAGCAGAACATCAAAAGGCGTCAGGTTTGTTACAACAGCCTGAACTTCCCACTTAGAAATGGGAAATGGTAACTTTGGATTTTATCACCAAGTTACCCAAAACAAGGAAAGGAAATGATACGATATGGGTTATCGTAGACAGACTGACTAAGTCAGCACATTTCCTACCCATTAAGGAGACCTACAGCTCCGACATGTTAGCCCAACTGTACGTGGATAAGATTGTAGCTTTACATGGCATACATGTGTCTATTATCTCTGACAGAGATACTAGATACACGTCACATTTTTGGAAGAGCTTCCAACAATCTTTGGGCACACGTTTGAATTTTAGTACGGCTTACCATCCTCAGACAGACGGTCAGAGTGAGCGTACTATACAAAATTTGGAAGACATGCTTCGAGCATGTGTGATCGATTTAGGTGGTAGTTGGGATAACCACCTACCATTGATTGAGTTCTCCTACAACAATAGCTACCATACCAGCATTAAAGCTGCGCCTTTCGAGGCCTTATACGGTAGAAAGTGTAGATCGCCCATTTGTTGGGCAGAAGTTGGAGATGTCCAATTATCAGGACTAGAGATAGTCTTTGAAACGACGGACAAGATTGTCCAGATTCGTGACCGTCTCAAGGCTGCCCGAGATAGGCAGAAGAGCTACGCTGATCTAAAGCGTAAATCTTTTCACTTCGAAGTAGGTGATAAAGTCTTACTTAAAGTATCACCCTGGAAGGGAGTGATGCGGTTTGGTAAGAAAGGCAAGTTGAGCCCGAGATACATAGGACCTTTCGAGGTTATCGAACGAGTCGGATCAGTTGCCTATAAGTTAAACTTACCTGAAGAGCTCAGTGGAATTCACGATGTATTTCACATCTGCAATCTGAAAAAGTGTTTCGCTGATGAATCACTGGTAATACCACATACAGATGTGCATATAGATGAGAGCTTAAAATTTATGGAAAAACCATTGTCGATTGAAGATTGACAGGTTAAGAAGCTTCGAAGGAAGCATGTGCCTATTGTAAAGGTCAAATGGGATGCCCGTAGAGGACCCGAATATACGTGGGAGGTTGAATCCACGATGAAAGAAAAGTACCCTTATTTGTTTAAGTAAATCTCGAGGTCGAGATTTCTTTTAAGGGGGTGAGGATGTAACACCTCGAAAATTCACATCCTATAATGTGTTGACACGTGTCATAAGTTTGAACGTGTGTAAGAATGTTCTTGAAGGACTAAAGTTGACAAACCTGGAAAGTATGTGAATATACGGGTTCTAAATGTCAACAGTGAATAATTATATGGTACATTAACCCTACTTGATGCTCGTACCTTCAAACGAATAAATCATGGATCATACGAAGCAAAATATGAAAGAAAGTGAGAGATTACAAACTACAGGGGTTAAATGTGTCAACATGTTTAAGATATACCTATGAGTGACCTTTTAGCAAACCCGAAGCTTTGTAACGGTTAATTATGCTCATGAGAATATGTGATAGAAATTTCACAAAGTTTCGTTAACGTATGAGAAAGTTATGATAAAATTCGTGTGTGAGGGTTAGAATCGTCAACATTTAAAATTAGGGCTTTTCGGGTGATCACAAAGTTACCCAAGGACTTGACAAAGATGGTATAAGTCTTGAAGCCCTTAAAATTCATTTTTGAAGGCTCATTGTGCAAAACAAGAGGTTAGAGCGACGTTTAGAAGGACCAAAGGACCAAACAACAAATAATAAAATTTTTTGCAAGTCTCACGGGGCTAGGCGGCCCGCGTAAGGCCCCACGCGGCCCGCGAGACCTGCCTAGCGACAAAAAGAAACAGGCAGCTGCTTGTTGATGCTTTAACCGACTCCAAATGCCATTTTTGATTACCATGGGCCGCCTAAGATGGTTTTTAGCTTTAGGGGACACTTGTTTACATCTGGGGATCATCCTAGGCATGCATGGCACCATCCTGAACAATCAAAACCGATTATATAAGACCCTCATGGTTTGCAACTTTCTTGCATTCCTTCCTTTCAACAACTGATCAAGTTCTGGAGCTCAATCCAACTCATCCCTAATCGTTCATTAAACACTTGTAAGTATGCTTAACCTTCTTTAATTGACTTTAGCCTTGTTATTTAGCTAAAAGTCAAACCTTCGTAATTACGGTTTGACTTCAAGATTAATTAATAATGGCTCAGTGATA